>CATIWQ010059519.1:0-15471 GCA_949673415.1 Euphorbia schlechtendalii | reverse complement strand
GAAAATCTATATATTTAGATTCTCTAATCTTTCATATCTATATTAACTCATTCTTCATTCTAACCCTCCTATCCAAAATATCAATATATTTTATTTTCTTTCTTTTGTCTTCCTTGTTGATCTTTAGAGCTAGTCATTCCCTGTGGAATCGATATCTTTTAAAACAACATCGCAATTGTATACTTGTAGTTATCATCATTTTTCTATTTGATAAGAGGTACTGATAACACCTATACTTTATGCGAACAAGTTTTTGGCACCATTAATATATAGCTAAATTCTTTGCGAAAAAGTTATTAAACTTATCAGTAGAAAAGTGGTGAACATGTTTTCCTGGTCCTATAAAGACATGCCAGAGGTGACAGAAAGATCATCAAACACAAAATTTCCACTGACCATTAAGTTAGTCAAATAGAAGATGAAACGATCGAGGTAAAAGTGGGCTGAAAAAGTCAAGGTTACAAAGAAAATTGAATCTAAGTTCCCCAAAGTAGTGAAACACCCGATAGGTTGGCCAACATGGTGCCAGTGCCAAAACCACAAAGAAGGAGTCAAGCATTTCAATATGTCATTGAATTCATCACATGGCTCATCACCATTTGAGGGCCGATCATCACACTATTGAAGGAGTACCAATATATAATGCCTATTTGCATTCGATTGAATCAAGCTATGTCTGTTGTAGGTTTTGAAGCCTTCCATCCCTAATAAATCACTCATTCCCTATTTGGCTGTTAAGAAATCAAGGAGAACAATTGAAAAGGCGAATATCAAGCATCATCACTCATCACCGTGTATACCTCAAGCCAACAAAATAATTAGAAAATATCAAACAAAGGAGTTGCTAAAGTCATGGATATGAATCAACGAAGACAGGCTTAAACGCTATCACGTTTAGGTGAAAGAAATAAATCATGTAAAAAGAAGTACAATAAGTAATTAGCCTGTCAATTAGCACTCTGTAAGTTGAGCAAAAATTAGGGCATCTTTTCAAAACAAAAAAAGAATAGTCCGCTGAGTTGAAAACCCGAAAAGGGCAGCTCAGGAAAAACTTAGGTTATCAAGGGAAAAGTAAACACATTGATTAGAAAACCTGAAAGGGCTAGTCAATGGGAGGAGTCAAATCATTTGAAACATTTATACCCCTGTTATGTTCATTAATGAATTGTCATTCTTACTGAATCTTTATGCATATATTTATCTTGATTATTTACATATCAACTGTAGAATATCGCAAGTAAGCATCCCATCACATCATGGTTCAATAAAAACAAAAAAAAAGAAAAGATGAATCTGCTGGAATGAAAACCTGAAAGGGCGGTCCGGGCAAAAATTAAGACAAGGTTCGATAGACTGAAAACCCGTAAGGGCGGTCTATGCAGAAATTAAAACAAAATAAATATCAAATTCATCATACTCTCTATGGAATGGTGCAAGGAATCGTCTATCTCCTCCATATATTAGGATGAATATCTCATGATTTCCCTAGTAGAGAGGATTGTCACAACAAAAGCTTCGAAGCTCTCATTATCAACTTTAAAGTGAGCATCACCAACATGGTTCGGGATCAATGTTAACATCACTGGCTCCATACCAAAGAAGGAAAGGAGCATAAAAAAATACTCTTTAAACAAAATTCAGGCTTTGAACTTGACACTGATTCATCCACAAAATTAAACTTCGACTCGGAATCATGTCCATCATCACTCTGAAGAAATCATGGAATGCCCAATGAGATGAATCCTAGGGGCACTCATGCACCAGCATAAGAGGGTATTAATTTGGAAACCTTCGAAAGGCCCTTCATGCAATGAAGCTTCTACTATCGACTAGGCCAGTGCTCCAAAGCCAACGATGCCTGCAACAGAAAAACATACATCATATGATAAATGTTTTTGATGCATAAAGTCATTCATACATGCATATGTATCATGTAACTTACAGGTGAAGGTAATGTTAAACCGAGGCAATGTCATTCTGATGAGAAAAATACTCTACTTGCACATGAGGAGACTACAAGTATCAAGAAGATGTCGGAACAGAACATCATCAAAATTGAGAATGATAATGGCCCAACTCAAGTCATTTCAACTTTCATCAATTTCAAGCCTACCTAGGCCTCTTTCAAGCAGCATTAAAACATCATAAAAGCCTCCCAAAAGAACATAGCTGCCATCGGGGCATTCCTCGAAATCTCAAACTCAAAATTCCACGTTTATCATGGGCTTGAAGAAAAATTTCTCAGAACCCTCATGTGTTAATTCTTGATTAAAGGGGAAAAAATTTTTGCTTTTAGCAATCTCAATCAAGGAATTAAAACATAAGTTATATGTATCTACTAATACAATTCCACATTCTTGCAGGTACCCCTTCAACTCACAAAGGGCATCTATGTCAAACTCACAGTAGTCGACGTATCATTAAAGGCATGGAGCACACGGCTTTCATCCTTTCCCCAGCAGTTTCAAGGGTCACAGTCAACCTAGAGTTCAACTCACAAGGGGCATATAATTCAGACCGCAAAGGTCAACCATCCCACAGCGGATTTCGATGAAGACTTACCACAGTCGACGTATCATCAAAGGCATGGAGCACATGGCTTTCATCCTTTCCTTAGCAGTTTTGAGGGTTACAGTCAACCCAGAGGTTAACTCATAAGGGGAATATAATTCAGACCGTAACGGTCAACCATCCCATAACAGATTTCGATGAAGACTTACCACAGTCGACGTATCATCAAAGGTATAGAGCAGATGGCTTTAATCCTTTCCTTGGTAGTTCTGAGGGTTACAATCAACCTAGAGGTCAACTCACAAGGGATATATAATTTAGACCACAATGGTCAACCATCCCACAATGAATTTCAATGAAGACTTACCATAGTCGACATATCATCAAAGGCATGGAGCACACGGCTTTCATCCTTTCCCCAGTAGTTCCGAGGGTCACAGTCAACCCAGAGATCAACTCACGAGGGGTATACAATTCAGACCGCAATGGTCAACCATCCCACAACATATTTCAACGAAGACTTACGATAGTCGACATATCATCAAAGGCATGGAGCACACGACTTTCATCCTTTCCCAGCAGTTCCGAAGGTCATAGTCAACCCATGGTCAACTCACAAGGGACATCCACCATAGACTTTCTACAGTCCGCATACCCCCTAAGACTTTCTACAATCCATATCTCTTTTCAGACTTTTTACAATCATTTGACTTTCTACAGCCGGCATTCCTTTTTAGACTTTTTACAATCAACGGACTTTCTACAGTCCAAATCTTCGTTAGACTTTTTATAGTCAACGGACTTTCTACAGTCTGCATTCCTTTTTAGACTTTTTACAGTCAACGGACTTTCTACAGTCCAAATCTTCTTTAGACTTTTTACAATCAACGGACTTTCTAAAGTCCAACTCTTCTTTAGACTTTTTACAGTCAACAGACTTTCTACTATCCGCATTCTTTTTTAGACTTTTTACAGTCAACGGACTTTCTGTAGTCCAAATCTTCTTTAGACTTTTTACATCCAACAAACTTTCTACAGTCGGCATTCCTTTTTAGACTTTTTACAATCAACGGACTTTCTATAGTTCGCGTTCCTTTTTTAGACTTTTTATAGTCGACGGACTTTCTACAGTCCTCTTTCTTTTTGACCTTTTACAGTTAAATGAATAAATTACAATTCACCATTTTCAGACTTTTTACAGTAAAATGAACTTTCTACAGTTTGCCATTTTCAGACTTTCTACAATCAAAAGAACTTTCTACAGTTCACAATTTTCGGACATTTTACAATCAAACAAACTTTTTACAGTTCATCCCCTTCTAACTTTTTACAAATAATGAACTTTCGACAGTACACATCTTATCCTACCTTGTTCAGCTAGCGAACTTCCTACAATCCACATCATCAGTAGGCTTGCCACAGCCTGCACACGAGATTCTCAACCAAAAGAACGTAGGTGCACGATCAACGTTTTACCCCCAATGGTTCCAGCAGTATCAACCAGCCGAAGGTCAACCCTCAAAGGGTAATCATTGCTAAACGAGCAATTCGCAAGGGGTATCGAGCGACCAATCCCCGAAAGAATGCCACACCAAGATGAAAGTAGCCAACCATCATCCCTAGAAAATGCCAATAGCGACCGGCCAGGTATTGTCTCTAAACCCCCGTTGCTCTTTCAATCATGGGACCATACTAATCTCATATCAGCAATGATCCCATGAGGGGTAGCCTATGAGCATGGGATTTTACTCTCAACTCTCGAGTTCAATGATGAAGTTGTAATATTATCCCTCGTTAGCTTTTTTACATTTTGCAAGGTCTTGAAATCATCTGTGAATCATCCGCCTTGTTTCTTTAGGCTTCATTTTCTTTAAAAAGCCCAAGCCCAAAATAAATACCTAGTCTAACCATTCAATGTTGTTAACAACATCGCAATCTCATTAACGACATCACATTGACAGCAGAACCAGAATTGCACTATGTGGACTTTTCAGCAAAAAAATCAAAATTTTCCAACTTGCTCAGATTCTATCATTGAAATACAGCTGCCACACCCCACTAAAGAATTTTGAGTCCCAACATTTGCATAGGGATGAGGAAATTAGTTGAAAAAAATGAAAAAAAGAAAAATCAAACTTTGACTACTTTTTGGATTGAAGGAGGCTCTCTCTTTAAGAGAGCTGAGTTCCAGCCATTGAAAGGGGGGAAAACCAGGAAGGGAGACATTTTTAACAGAAAGAACACAGACATTTAAATAAAAGGAATCTTGAGAGAAAAGTTTCATTTAAAATTGCTTTTATTCTTAAGTACCTTGAATGTATTTTAAGTGTTTTCATAACCAAGTAATCATCTTTTAATCCCATTGAATTTGTATTTTTGTAACTTGAGTGTGTAAGTTCATGGATAGGGCATGAACTTTGGTCACAAGGGTCCATTTGTTCATCTCTTAAGAAAATTTGAGGTTTAGTTCATCCTATAAGCAAACTTGAGGTGTAGAGATCACTTAGGCAATGCTTGAGGTTTAGACTTGAATGGAGAGTATAAAACATCTTTATCACTCACTTGAAGGTTACTACACCTTCTGAAACATCTATTTTGGCAAGGAATAGATCCATTCCAAAGATTTATTGTAAATCACTAAATCCAACCCAAAAGAAACAAGGAGAGCTTCCCAGAGGACTTCATGGACCTCAAAGAAAGTGGATTCATGACTATGGGGTAAACCTTTGAGTTCCTAGAGTTTGTTCTTACATTTATATGCTTTTCTTTTTGAAGTTTCATTTTCTTTTTGGTTATTTCCATTTTTGCACACCAATCTATTTTCTAGAAATTGCAGTATGATTTCAAATCTTTTTGAGTATTTTGTTTACATAAACATATTCTACACATTTTGAGCTTTCTGGAATTATAAAGATCAACTAAACTGGTTAAGTATAGAAAAAGTTATGATCGTTTGAAGTTTAGGATTTTCATTTTGTTATTTTCTGCTTTTCTCTATGTATTTCTGCAGGTCTGGAACCTCGATGTCATTAAAAACTACACCTAATGTCATTAATGACATCAAAATGTCATTAAGGACATGGCCTAATGTAGTTGGTGACATTGCCTTTGGCAGAATGCAATTTCACTTTGTTTTGCTCCGTTTCGAATCGTTTAAGCCCGGAACGACTTGCTGAGACCCTCCTGAGTTTGGAAATGCATCATTGGGGGTAACAAACCTCTAAATGTTAATTATTTAATATTTATATATGATTTATTAATATATTAATATGTTTATTAAAGTTTGGAGTAGCAACAGAAATGCTTCGGGCCATTCATATCGATATCGCCCTTCATAGGGAAGTCAGTAATGATAGGGATGACATCGTTACTATTGTTAACCCAAATGATGGGTATGTTATGCATGTTCAGCATAGATTTATTTTTCTAAATGCTTTTTTAGTTCACCCACATGAAGGGAACTCAAGTTCCCAGATAACAGACCCAATAATAAAACATGCGACATTTTCACTAATAAAAATGACCATTATAGTTTAAAATAAAAATGAATAATTTTAATGAAATAAGAGCTTCGAAACCTCCTTTGTTTTTACCCCGACCACATAGGTCTTGTCAAAATCCAAATCAAGCATACATGGTACACTTGGTACATATTTGTGTTGTGGAATATCCTCTATGCTAACCTTTGTGGATGCAGGTAGTTTAGGATATATGTATGTTAGGGCTTAATTTCCTTCGGGGTATCGCTTTCAATTTTGAAATCAAATGTAATATTTGTTAGATATCAATGTATTCTAAGAGATTGTATCCCCTAGATTTTGATGTATTTAGGCAATTTGTAAACCCCCAAACCCTATGATGTAATTAATCTCCCCGTAGAATAGGCGCATTTAATTTCCTACGTGTTTACTTTCTGCTACTTACCATTTTATGCATGTGTGATAAAAATAAATTGAAAATATCTAGTTTAGTTCGAATATTATAAATGTGGTTTCTCTCATAGTGTAATTTAACTCAAATGATGATGAAATAGGTAACTCATCCCAGACCCGAATCTCTATTTTGTGGTATGGATTAGGCAAACTAATCTAAGCTGTACCAAATTTTCCTGGAAGAGCTTATCCGGGTAGCGACTCTGTAACACAAGCTAGAGATTTAGGTCTCAAATCTTTTAAATCTTGAAAATCACTTTTTCAAAGGAAACCATTTTACTCTCAGTAGCGCACCCCTTGTGGCGTTGCTCCTTTCAAAAAATACCACACCCCATCTCAAGGGGCCGATGCCTCGTGGTGACCGCGTGGGTCCGGAACATCATCTACTCATAGATGGGTTTGAAGAAATGGTAGGTTTAGGAGTTTGTACATTTAAAGAAGAGGGAATAGGTTTAGTTTTTACAGGGGATGAAATTATTTGAGTTTGATTATTGGGTATTTGTGTTTGAGATTGTGTTTGTGTATTTGTCTCAGTATGAGAAGGAGAAGAAGGTGGGGAAAAAAATCTTGGGTATGTGTAGAAGAAGTAGAAGGGAAATTTACTGGAGAATTTACAAAATTTGGAGGTGGTGAATTTACAAAAGGATTAGGTTGAGGATTTACAGGAGAAGATGGGATTTCAGTGACTACAGGTATAGAAACTTGGGAATTTACAGGAGGGGTAGGATTTACAGAAGAAAGGGTTGTAGGATTTAAGAGAACCTCTGGCTTAGTTGTTTGATCCAAGGATGGATCAGCTTGAGGTTCATCAGCCTAAGTAGGAAGTTCCTCAGTTTGAGTGAATTTGGGTATGGGGATGTCGGATTTGGGAAGATGATATTCTTCCTGATGAAGGGGTAAGGTTCCTCCAACATCCTCATCACTGCTCACCACTTTCACATTTTTCTACAAGGCTCTATTGGTGGTAGAATGCTTGTGTTGAGTTCCCTTGGCCTTGGTGAGAACATCTTGTATCTTAGCAACAATGCCAAGGCTAATTGTATCCCATTCCTTAAATTTCTTTGGATCACACTACTCCTTAGTTTCTTCTAAGACAACTAGTTTGCACTTTCTTTGGTGTAGGGTATCCTCCTTTTCCGCAACATCTTCTTCCTCCTCGGCTTGCTATTTCACCTCACCTTCCCTTTAAGAGTGAGTCTTGGCCTTCATTTACCTTCTTTATCTTGTTGAGGGGTGGGCAGGCGTATCTCCTGTCCTTATTTTTTAGGGGCTCTTCTTCCTAGCCTTTGAAGAAGTAGCTTTTACCTTTGGTGAGGATGCGGTAGCACTGATTTACTCCAACTTAGCTGATAGAGGAACATTATCGCTAATGTCATCACCACCTCCCTCAAAATCCAACATAAAGACATCTTCCTCCACCCTAGGCACGTCTGTTGGTAATACTTATGGTACACACTTGAGCTTTCACTTCTCTTGTGCTTTATTATACCTAGTATGCACTTGGTCATGATATAGCTTGGTGAAATGCATTAAGTCCAAAGTCTTCCTTACAGCTAGAACTATATCACTAGGCCCTCCAAGGTACGTGGTAACATCTACTTTCACTGCCTTTATCAAAGCAGTTATGAGGTAACCATAATGATAGATAGTAGTAAGCTTAGTCAAATGGTGAAGAATCACCACTGCCTAGTTAAGCCTCTTACCCTCTACCATATGGTAGACCACACACCTCTCAAAGTATGTGCATATAAACCCCGTCTTAGGTAATAGCAACTTGACCACCATTTCATGGCAAGCTCTAGCTATCCAGCTCATCCCGGAAGTAGCAATCTCCCATAATACGTAGTTGGCTGGGAGTTCCCAATCTTTTGGAATGATAAGGGTATCTTCAACACCGATCTTTCTGAGCTGAGTGCCTTTGTGAGGTATGTTAAAGATGCTCGTGATTAGCCTTGAGCAGATTAGGTAGGAGTTTCCATCAATCTCTACCAAAAGGACATCGTTGAAGCCCTGGATGGTATAGAGGTTAGTGTAGAAAGCCCTAATGAGACTTGCAATGGTTGGTCCCTTCAACTACAAAAATTGGCTTAAGGTCTTCTGCTTGATGATTCTATGCATGATGTGATTTGTGAGAAGGCTGTCATAGTAAACACTATACATTGGGTCAAAATTCAAATTGGATGCCCAATCCACCTTTGTGAACAGAGTTCCTTCAAGGAAGGTGATTTTCTCCATCTTACCTTCAGCATTAACAATAAGACTTCTTTTGGAGGTGGATTGAAATCTGAAGGTGATTTTGGTCATCACCATTTGAAAGAGTAAAAGGAGTAGGGTTCTTTCCTCTGAAAATCGATTAGAATTCAATGATGCAAGTAACCTCTCTCTTCAACTTCTTCAGCTTTTATAGATAACTTTAAGTCTAAGAGATACGTGGCACTTCCTCAGCTCATGATGAAGATTAACACTAAGATTAACACTTGATTAACTGCCTTAGTAAAATGGTGAGTTTTGTAGAAAACAATTTGAATTCAAAAGCATGTCTTTTGAAATAGTGGGCTTTTGATTTTAACCATGAAACTAAATCTCATGCTGTTAGTTTAAAATTTAGACAGAGGTAGATATGTGTTATCTCCTTGCTGAAATAAGGCTTGCTCTTCAACACTTAGCCAAATTGCTAACTTCTTCTTCTTCACATGGGGTTCACCATACCAATAAGTTACCTTAGGACATTAAACTGCTCCTTTTGCAATGGTTTGGTGAATATGTAAGCGCACAGTTCCTCTAAAGGAACATACTCCGGTTTGACATCTCCTCTTAGCACATGATCTCTAATGAAGTGATGTCTAATGTTGACATGCTTCATCCTACCATGCTAAACTGGATTCTTAGATAAGTCAATTACTCTCTTGTTACAATTAACTTCGAGACAATTTGACTTTATACAATTGTCTTCCAGTTATTGCTTGATCCATAGCAGTTGTGCTACACAACTTCCTGCTACCATGAAATCAGATTTAGATGTACTCAGTGCAACAAAAATTTGCTTCTTGCTGTACTAAGAGACTAAGAATTTTCCAAGGAATGACATCCTCCTATGGTGTTTTTCCATTCGAGCTTGTATCTACCATAATCAGCATCTGTGAATCCTTTTAGAGTGAAATCCATGCTGTTGGGATACCACAGACCCGCTTCAATAGAGCCTTGCACGTATCTGAGAATTCTCTTCACAGTTCCTAGATGTGATTCTCTGGGACCAGCTTGATAACGAGCACGGTAGCACATAGCATATTATATGTCAAGCCTACTAGCTATAAGATAAAGAAGAGGGCTTATGATTCCTTTGTAGAATTCATTGTCTACAGGTTTTCTTGCTTCATCTTTACTTAAGAAAGTATCAGTGGCCATGGGAGTTGACATTTAGCTTCGAATACTCAATGTCAAACTTCTTCAGAACTTCTTTAGCATATTTCATTTGACTGATGAAGATTCCATCTTCAATCTTCTTGATTTAAAGACTAAGGAAAAAATTGAGCTCTCCCATCATGAACATTTCAAACTCACTCTTCATCTTCTTGTTGAACTCCTTGCATAGCTTCTCATCAGTTTCTCCAAATATGATATCAACCACATATATTTGGACAAGCAACACATCTTCTTTCTTTCGAATGATAAATAGAGATGTATCTTCTTTTCCTCTTTCATAGCCTTTTTTTATCAAGAAATTGGTCGGCCTCTCATACCAAGCTCTTGGAGCCAACCTCAATCCATAGAAAGCTTTTTTTGAGTTTACAGACATGCTCAAGATTCTTTGAATTTGTAAAGCCTAGAGGCTGGCAGACAAAAACTTCTTCTTGAATGAATCCATTTATGAATGCACTTTTAACATCCATTTGAAACAATTTAAAGTTCATATGGGATGCGAAAGTACATAGGATTCGAATAGCTTCAACCCAGGCTACAAAAGTATAAGTTTTATCATAATCGATACCTTCTTACTGATTGTAACCTTGCGCAACAAGCCTTGCCTTGTTTTTGACAACAATGTCATCTTCATCAAGCTTATTCTAGAAAACCCATTTGATGCCAATAATTGATTTCCCTTTAGGCTTAGGAACTAGATCCCAAACATCATTGCACTTGAACTGATCCAGCTCCTCTTGCATTGCGATTATCCAATAATCATCTCCTTCTGCATCTTCAAACTTCTTGAGTTCAATCAATGAGATGAAAGCTGGATGACTCATCACTGGATGGTAGCGATATGTCCTAATCACTCTTGGTAGACTTGGATCAACAACTGGAGGATCTACAATGGGTTGCTGAGGTGGAAGTTGATCTTCGCCATTATTGAAGTTGATAGAGAGATCATCATCTTCTTTGACTTCTTCAACTTTAGGTTCTTGTGTTGGGTTGAGTAGTACAGAGAGTGGCATACTAAGTTGATTTTCTTGATGGGTTACTCCTTTATCTTTATCAGATGGATGTCTATCTGCATTGTTAGATTCATCAAAATCTACGTGTATAGACTCCTCTAACAGGCCCGTATGCTTGAAATATATTCTATATGCCCTAGTGTTAGTTGAGTATCCTAGAAAGATACCTTCATCAGACTTAAGATCAAACTTACCTAACTTCTCTATGGTGTAAAGAACAAATCACCTATAGCTAAACGATATGAGATAACTAATCTTGGGCTTGCGCCCTAGTGAAAGCTCATAGGGTGTTTTCTCCAAAATTGGGCACATTAAAACCCCATTCAAGATATAACAGGTTGTGTTAACAGCTTCTCCCCAAAAGTACTTTGGTAGATTGTTATCACTTAGTATGGATTGAGCAATTTCAACTATGGTTCTATTCTTCTTTTCTACAACCCCATTTTGTTGAGGATTATACGGAGAAGAGAAGTTATGGTCAATGCCATGAGCTGAACAGAATTCTTTGAAATGAAAGTTCTCGAATTCACGTTGATAATCACTTCGGATTCTATTGATTTTAGTTACTATTTTATTCATTATTCGATTACTAAGCTTGATAAAAGATTCATATGTTTCATCTTTACTACTCAGCAAGACTACCCAAGTGAATCATATGAAGTCATCCACAACCACCAACGAAAATCTCTTTCCACCCAAGCTCATGGGCTGAACTAGGCTAAAAAGATTTAGGTGGAGGAGATCGAATGGTCACTTAGTTACTAAATGATTAATTGACCTAAAGGATTTCTTAACCTGCTTACCTAGATGGCAAGTTGAGCAAAGTTTATCCTTCTCGAAGCTGATATTGGGTAAACCCATAACTAATTACTTTTTGGCCAGTTTAGAAAAAATTTTCATATTTATATGACCCAACCTTCTATGCCTAAGCCACGAATTATCATTTTTAGATATAAGACACACATTAGTAGAGTCAGGGGATAAATCAATCTTATAAGCATTATTGATTTTGGGAGCAAAGAGAATAGTAGAATCAATCTTATGATAAGTGTATAATTACACTTATTATTATAATAATTTTACACATTACACATTATAGTTTAAGTCATTTTTATACTTCATATAAAAGATTTCACGTGTTATGTAGTTGTTTTTTATACAAATGCAAATAATAGGTAAATCTTAGGAGTAAAATGATCAAAAGTGGAATTCTATGAAAAAAGAGTGAAAAAGGTGCAAAAAGATGTGTGGAACCAAAGGATTTGGTAAAGGATCGAAGATGTCAAAGATTGGTAGAAATCGCGAAGAGGATTAATGTGAAAAAAGCATGTCACGATCGTGACACACATATCACGGTCATGACTTTTTAACTTTCACAACAGAAAAGATGCCAATCAAGTGTTCACGGTCATGACCTTGACGATTTTTTGTCAACTCTTATCTTCTTTTAACCGCCGGATAAAATTGATCAACCACCATCAATTATCAAATGAATAAACACCTATTGGAAGTCAACCAATCATGAATAGGTGCCTATCCATTGTGGATAAGGTCAAAGCCTTTCATCCAATCATAAAGAAGTAATGCAATCTTTCATCAATGGATATGACTCTTGGTTTGGATAGATGCAACCCTTCATACTCTATAAACAAGGCTCCAAACTCACCAATTTCGGGGCATGGATTGTGAGTGATTATGAGTGTGTTTATATTGCACGTGTATGTATAGATAGAGAATAAAAATATCTAGATTTGCTACGTTCATAAGTGCTAGCGAGAAAATGTATAAGTGATTCGAAGCCTATTTCGATCACTAGATTTCCCTACATATTCGAGCGTTTGTTGTATAAGTTTAATTGTAAATCACTTATCAATAAAAGATTTTATTCTTAATATTCGTTTGTTCGATATTCACAAAGAATAGCATCCTAGTGGAGGTTCTGTATGAGTTGAGACCAAATTCAAACAGACGTAGGAATTGCTAGAATTGACGACTCCCATTGAAGAGTGGATACGGTTCAATCAACTTTAGCTTTCACTTTCATACCTTACAACTTTGCTTTGCTTTCTACTTATACTTTCTATTTAGAAGTTTATGATATGTCTGTGTATCATAATGTGTATTTCGAGTAGATTCTTTTATATTAATCAAGTTATATGCTTTTGAGTTAACTTTAAGAGTAGTTTCAGGGTTATCGAGATTGTGTATAGTGACTAGATATGTGATTTTAACATTGTTTAGTGAGCCAACATTTTTAGAATGGTAACTTGCTAAATGTGGCTATGTTAGAGCGACCCGTACTAAGCCTAATAATATTGTCATCCAGGATTATATAATCGTCTTTTTTCATTTGGACTAGACTTAGAAAAGTTGTTTCATGTGTTACTCTGCGGTGAATAATTGAATATCTAAGTGTTTAGAACTGAATCTATTAAATTAATGTAGTGTATGTCATATCTTTGTGGATTTTTCATGTTTTCTTTGCTATACTTGTTCGTGGGGAATATCTATATACTTTTTATCTTTTCTAATCTTTCATACATTTGTCTATCCATCCATCATTCCAATGCACCAAACTAAATTATGTTATTTTCTTTCGTTCCATTCCTCTTGTTGATCTTTAGAGCTGGTTCCTTCCCCATGGGATCTATATCTTTTAAAACTACATCTCAACTGTATACTTGTAGTTATCATTATTTTTCTATTTGATAAGTGGTATTGACAACACCTATACTTTAAAGCTAAAATCTTGTGAATAAGTTATTAATGCGTCGTTGCCAGGGAAGGCAAGTGTGTTCTAGAGACCAAATTACCTGAGAACGGGCAATTATATTTAACACGTTTGTTTTTCTAGGTTTTTCTAGGTACAAAGTCTAAAATTTGAAGAATTTGAAGAATTAAGAAGATCACGATAGCGACATACATCTCGCGCTCGTGAATATCGGGTTTCAAAACCTACTATTTCTGTGATTAAGGAAGTCACGATCATGATAGGCCTCCGCGATCGTGACACAGGCCCCGGATTCTCCTTCATAATAAATGGGTATACTCATTTCTTTTCTTTTCAAATTTTAGACTAGTGTTTGTTTTTCATGTTTTCATTTTTAGTTAAGTCTCTCACAATGAGGACATTGTGTTCTTTAGTGTGGGGGAGCATTTCTAAAAAATCCAAAAAAATTAAAAAAATTGAAGAATATGAAAATTTTCTTGATTTTGTGTTATTTATACATTATCCATACCTATACTATACTAACATTTGTCCAAGTTTATTTTGAGTGTTAGGTATTACAAGTTTGATGTTAGTGCAAACTTCGGACAAAATTTTTGTTTCGAATTTGAGCACATATTCAAATTGAGCATTATTAGCACAAAATTTATCAATTTGGCAAGGATGAGTGGTGAGTAACATACGAAAGCAACATTCTAAGTAAGTTTCGATATATATTTCAATGCAATATGAATTAGTATAAGTTATGTAGTTTTAGTTTAATGCTTTTGATAAGTTTAAGTGGAGTAATATCTAGTAGTATTCTTACTATGAGTTTTATATGTAAATCTCGAATAAGTCCTATAAGTATTGAGTGTGTTTAAAGTGTTAGGAAACTATAGCCATAATACTTTGAAATTAATCAATAAAGGATGAGGGTATTAAGAGTGAAAAATCAAAAGAAAGAGAGGATAACCAATGAGTTATGCAAAAGGTGAGGAACGGTATAGAGCAGAAACTGCAACCATTCAATGAGTGAAAAAAAAGAAAAATAGTATAGCACAAAAAATGGGTGCAAAGTACAAAGTACTTTAAAAACATATGCTTAAAATAAAAAAAATAAGAGAGTGGTATGGAGCATAAAATGCAACCACTGAAAAAATGGGAGAGTTGTATGGAGCATAAAATGCAACCACTAAGAGTGTTTTTAGCATCCTATGTTACCTAAAAATTCCTTGAGAGAAAATTATTCAAAGTGTGCTTTTTATGTCCTTTATACTTTATAATATGCTTAAGAGAAGGAAATATTCGAGTATGCATATCAGTGTTTTAAAAAGTGCTAGGCGCTAGTCGGGCTGTCGAAGATGAATTGGGGCCTAGGTTGGGATTAATTGGGGCCTAGGCGGACATAGGCGCTAGTCACTAGGGTTTAGATGCTAGGCATAGCTAGGCAGTGACCCTCAGAATAGCGCCTAGGCGAGGACTTTTAAAACAGTGATGCATATAACGCTTATATGAAGATGCGATTCGGTTGAACCTACATTAAGAGTAAAGGTATGCAACTAAGCTATATAAATTGCACATTACTAATTTGTGGAAATTTCAGACTTTTACTTGAATCTTATGCAACGTGGGAATGTGGTACTCACTACAATAGTCTTTCACCGAGTGAGGTACGAACTTGAATACTATTTTATGCACTTCTATTGAATTTACCTTGAGGACAAGGCAAAAGTTAAGTGTGGGGGTGTGATAAGTGTATAATTACACTTATTATTATAATAATTTTACACATTAAACATTATAGTTTAAGTCATTTTTATACTTCATATAAAAGATTTCACGTGGTATGTAGTTGTTTTTTATGCAAATGCAGATACTAGGTAAA
>CATIWQ010059471.1:0-14049 GCA_949673415.1 Euphorbia schlechtendalii | reverse complement strand
ATATAAATTGCACATTACTAATTTGTGGGAAATTTCGAACTTCTTCTTGAAATCTTTTGCAACGTGGAATGTGGTACTCACTACAATAGTCTTTCGCCAAATAAGGTACGAACTTGTTTACCAAATTTATACACTTCTGTTGAATTTACCTTGAGGAGAAGGCAAAAGTTAAGTTTGGGGGTATGATATGTGTATAATTAAACTTATTATCATTATAATTTTATAATATAAACAATATAGTTTTAGTCATTTTTATACTTCATATAAAAGATTTCACGTGGTATGTAGTTGTTTTTTATGCAAATGCAGATACTAGGTAAATCTTAGGAGTAAAATGAACTAAAGAGGAATTCTATGAAAAAAGAGTGAAAAAGGTGCAAAATGACGCGTAGGACTTGAAGATTTGGCTTAGGATCGAAGTTGTCGAAGATCGGTGAAGTTACAAGGAGATTTCTGAAGAAAACTCAATTCATGGTCTCGACAATACCTCGTAGTCGTGACCTGTTCACTTCAGAAATAGAAATCTGCCAATCAAAGGTTCACGGTCGCGAATCACATATCACGGTCGCAATATGGACGATTTTCTGGTATTATCTTCTCAACTACCAACCGCTAGGTAAGCATGATCAACCGCCATCAACCGCCATTAACTACCAATGAAAAGACACTTATCAGGAGTTAACCAATTATGAAAAGGTGCCTATCCATTGTGGATTGAATCAAAGCCTCTCAACCAATCACATTTAAGAGATGCAATCTTTCACCAATGTATGTGACTCTTCATTTGGATAAACGCAACCCTTCAAACTCTATAAATAGGGCTCCAATGCCAACCAATTTTTTGGGGTGGTATACCTTCAGTGCAATAAAGGAAGTGCATAGAAAAAAAAGGTTAAATATAGTGTGTGTATAGTTAGATTCGCTACGTTCTTAAGCGTTAGCGAGAAAATGTTTAAGTGATTCGAATCCTTGTTTCAATCACTAGATTTCTCGATATTCTCAAGCGATTGTTGTATAAGTGTACTTGTAAATCACTTATAACTAAAAGTTTTCTTTCTTCAATATTCATTTGTTCGATATTCGCAAAGAATAGCATCCTAGCAGAGGTTCTGTACGAGCCGAGACCGAATTCAAAGCAGACGTAGGAATTGCGGGAATTGACGACTCCCATTAAAGAGTGGATACAGTTTGATCAACTTTAGAATTCACTTGCATAATTATACTTTCTATTTTGAAGTTTATGATATGTCTATGCGTCATAATGCATATTTCGTGCTAAGTCTTTTATGTTAATCAAGTTATATGTGTTGGTGTTAATTTTAAGAATAGTTTCGGGGTTAACAATATCGTGTATAATCATTGGATCTGTAATAAAATGCTGTTTAGTGAGCCAATATTTTTGGAATGGTAACTTGCTAAATGTGGCTATGTGAGAGCGACCCTTACTAAGCATAGTATTGATGTTGTCCAGGTTTATATAATAGTCTTATCTCGTTTGCGCTAGACTTAGAAAAGTTATTTCATGTGTTACTTTGCGATGATTAATTGAACATTTGAGTGTATTGAACTAGTTTGTTAGATTAATCTGGTGTGTCGTAACATCTTCGTTGATCTTGCATGTTTTCTTTGCTATACTTGTTCGTAGTGAAAGTCTAATAATTTAGAGTCTCTAATCTATCACATCTATATTTAATCAACTTTTTATTTTAATCTTCCTATCCATAAAAATCTCTAATCTATTTTTATTTTATTTTTACTTTGTTTCTTCCCTAGTTTATCTTTAGTCCTGGTTCCTTCCCTGTGGGTTCGATATCTTTTAAAACTACATCGTAACTGTATACTTGCAGTTACCATCATTTTTCTATGTGATAAGGGGTATTGACAACACCTACATTTATTTGTGAACAAGTTTTTTGCGTAGTTATTAGCCAATAGTTCACGAGATTTTGGAACCATTATTGATTAAACTTACCAGTAGAAAAGTGGTGAACACTCTAGCCTATATCCTTAGTAGTTTCAACCTCTTTAAGTAGATTCTCCATTTTGCAGTCTTTTTTCCTGTTGATTTTTGCTTTTTCCTCACCAAGCTTATAGAGCTGTATCACTTGAGTTTCCATCTTGGAACACAAGGAACTTAGCTTCTTAGCGGTAGCATCCACACTACCCTTTATCTTTCTTGCAATAGCATTAGCTAATGCAATAGACATGGGGATAAAGGAGATGGATGCTCCAAGCTAGGCTATAGACTCTGTTAGGCCAGTTAGGATCATAGCCATCTTATCAACCAGATGTTTAGCGCTGCTCTCTTTTGCCAAATGATTTTATATAATAAACAAACTACCTTAAATCTTCTCATACTCTTTGAAGTAGAGAGATTCAAAGGGCAAGCTTCTGTGTTGTTCGACCTCAAGAAATTTAGCCTTGGGTCTGGAAGATAAGCCCATCAATTCTTGAGCGAGTAGCAAATTGTTCACTGCTCCATCTAACTCAGCATCAGTTTTGAGTGTTGGGAATTTCTTCCTTGCCAGCACTCTTATATGAGCCAAGATAGATGAGTCATCTAAGTCCTCATGGACTGGCTCTCTACCATGTTCACGTACTTCACGGGTTATAAAAGTTACCTCAGTATCTTGACCACTTATTTTCCTTGCCTAGCGGAGTTCTCAGCATTAGGAACTTTCCTAACCATAGGGGTTAAAGGGGTAAGAGTTTTGTTTGTAGAATGGGTAGGTTTAGATTAATATATATGTTAGAGGGCTAAGGGCTTGTGTTTGGGTTTCTACAAGAGAAGATGGTGCTTGAGAATCATGGCTTTTGGAGGGAGAGGAAATATGAATTGGAGAATTTTGGTTATTTACATGAGAGGAATATTGATAGGGAAATTTACAGTGTTTGAAGGTGGAGAATTTACAGTTGGTTTTTTTAGTAACTATAGGGTAGAAACTGGGGGAATGGAAGTATTTACAAGAGAAGAGATTTGAGGATTTACAGAAGAAATAGGGGTAGGATTTATAGGAACCTCTTGGTTAGCTATTTAGCCCAAGGATGGGCCATCTTTAAGTTGCTCAAACTGAGTAGAGGGTTCCTCTGTTTGAGTGAAAGAGGGTATGGGGATGTTGGAATCAGGAAGATAATACTCTTCCTGATGGAGGGAAAAGGTGTCTCCAACATCCTCTTGACTGCTTTCCACCTACACATTCTTCTGCAGGGGCCTTTTGGTGGCAAAACATTTGCACTGAGTGCCCTTAGCTTCAACAAATATATCTTGTACTTCAGTGGCAACACTAGTACTTTGAGTTTCCTCATCTTTAGACCTCTTAGCCTCACCTTGCTCCTTTGATTCTTATGAGAAAATCATGTTGGCTTTCTTTGGTGCAAGGACTCATCAGCCTCAATTGCATCTTCTTTTTCCTCTACCTGCTACTCAGCTTGATGTTTGGCCACAGCTTCCCTTTGAGTTTAGGTCTTGGCCTTCATTTGCTTCTTTTGACGCTGGGTCTGAGTAGGGGCTTCCTCAGATTTAGGACTTGCAGAGCTCTTCCTACGGGCCTTGGAAGAGCCAACCTTCGATTTGGCGGAAGAGGCGGTGGGGGTGACTTGCTCCAAGATACTTGAAATTGGCAACTTGTTTGAATCTTCACCGGCTTCAAAATCCACCATGAAGTCATCCTCTTCTTCCTTCGGGATGTTCGTAGGTATTACTATCGGTACGCACTTAAGCTTTCACTATTGCTATGCCTTATTATATCTAGTATGTACCTGGTCATGGGATAGCTTGGTGAAGTGACTCAAGTCCATTTTCTTCTTCACCGGTAGCATAGTATCCCCGATAAGCGTATAATTACACTTATTATCATGGTATTTTAATCATAAAATGATATGGTTTAGAGTCATTTTATACTTCATATAAAAGATTTCACATGGTATGTAGTTGTTTTTTATGCAAGTGCAGAAACTAGGTGAATCTTGGGAGTGAAATGATTAAAGATGGAATTCTATGTAAAAAGAGTGAAAAAGGTGCAAAAAGATGCATGGAATATAAGGAAATGGCTTAGGATCGAAGCTGTTAAAGATCGGTAAAGTTGTAATGAATAAACATGAGAAAAACACATTTCACGATCATGACACCATTCACAATCACGACTTGTTACTCTTTGCAAGTAGAGAGTTTCCAACCAATAATCATGATCATGATACATATATTGCGTTCGCGAATTGTGATAGTTATTGGTTAACTCTTTTCAACTACCAACCACCGAATAAGAACGATCAACCAACATCAACTGTTAACTGAAAAGACACCTTTTGGAAGTGATCCAATCATGAAAAGGTACCTTTCCATTGTGGATAAGGATGAATCTTTTCCAATGGACATGACTCTTCATTTGGATAGACACAACCCTTCGTACTCTATAAATAGGGTTCAAACTTAACCATTTTCGTGTGTGTTATGACATGCATGGTGGCATGAGTAGTAGGCATTGAATGATAGTATATGTGCATAGATATAGAGTGAAAATATATAGATTTTGTTACGTTCAAAGTTGTAGAGAGAAATGTATAAGTGATTCGATACTTATTTCGATCACTAGTTTTCTACATAAATTTGAGAGATTGTTGTATGAGTGTAATTGCAAAGCACTTATCAATAAAAGTTTTCATTCTTCAACATTCATTTGTTCGATATTCACAAAGAATAGCATCCTAGTGGAGGTTCTACATGAGTCGAGATAAAATTCAAAGTAGACACAGGAATTATGGGAATTGATGACTCCCATTAAAGAGTGGATACGGTTTGATCAACTTTAGCTTTCACTTGCATACCTTACAACTTTACTTTGTTTTCTACTTATACTTTCTATTTTAATTTATGATATGTCTATGTGTCATAATGAGTATTTCATCTTGCGTCATATATATTAATCAAGTTATATGCTTTCAAGTTAACTTTAAGAGTGATTTCGGGGTTAACAAGATTGTGTATAATCACTAGATCTGTGATTATAGTGAGCCAAGATTTTTGGAGTGGTAACTTGCTAAATATTGCTATGTGAGCATGACCCGTACTAAGCATAGTAATATTGTTATCCAGGTTTTTATAAGTATCATAATTCGTTTACCCTAGATTTAGAAAAGTCATTTCATGTGTTGCTCTACTGTGAATTATTTAATATTTGGGCATCTAGAATCGTGTTTGTTGAAGTTATCTAGTGTATGAAATATTCTTCATGATTTTGCATGTTTTTGTCTACTATACTTGTTCTTAGGGAATATCTATATAGTTTACATCTTCTCTAACCTATTCATGCATCTGTCTATTCATCAGTCTATCATCCAAACCATCCAAACCCTCTAATACAAATTATCTTATTTCTTTTGTTCCATAACTCTAATTGGTCTTTAGAATCAAATTCCTTCCTTGTGGGATTGATTTCTTTTAAAACTACATTGAAACTATATACTTGCAGTGGTCATCATTTTTCTATTTGATAAGCGATACTGACAACACTTATTCGTATTTTGAAATTTTAACTTATCAATAGAAAAGTGGGGAACAAGGTTTTTGGCACCGTTATAGAATATAAGCCTATCGAAATGAGTATAGTCAAAATCTTGCAATCAGTCCCCTCACTCCCACAAAAAACTGAGAGATATCCACCTTCACTGCTCTCATCAACTCAGTGATGAGGTAACCATAGTGATAGATGGTAGTAAGCTTAGTCAAGTGGTGAAGGATCATCACAGGCCAATTCAGCTTCTTATCCTCTACCATTTGGTAGACCACACATCTTTCAAAGTAGGTGCAGATGGATACAGACCCAGTTTTCAGTAGCAGCATCTTAACTGCTAGCTCGTGGAAAGCTCTTACGGTCCATCCCATGCCGCTAGTTGTAATCTCCCCCAAGACATAGTTGGGGGGAGCTCCCAATCTTTAGGGATGACTATTGCATCTTCATCTCAGTGTGCCTAAGCTGAGTTCCTAAATGAGGTATGTTGAGCATGCTCCCAATCAGCCTAGAGTAGATTAGGGTTGATTTTCCCCTAAACTCCATCAGTAGGACATCATTGAGTCCCTCAATTGAGTAGAGGTTGGAGTAGAATGCCCTAATTAGCCCAACAATGGTTGGGCCTACCACCTGAAGAAAGGCGGTGAGGTGCTACTACTTAATAACCCTGTGTATGGTCCTATTCTTTAGCAGTCCCTCATAGTGCACTTCATAGATTAGTCCAAACTCTAAATCGTTTGCCACATTCACCTTAGTGAGAAGGGTTCCTTGCTTCAAAGTGAGTTTTTCAGTCTTTCCTTCAACATTAACTATGATCTTCATCACAGTAGTGGCACAACACCTGAAGGTACTTCTAATAATCACCATTTAAGAGAGAGAGTTTGAGGAAATTTGAGAGAATAGAGAATTAGGGTTTGAATGCTTTAGATGATTCAAATTAGCAAAAATAAGTAACCTTCTCTCTTCAACTCTTCAACCTTTATAGAGAAACAACATCTCTCAGGGGTACGTGGTGCTTCCCTAGCTCATGATGTGAATGAATACTAAGATGAACATCTAATTAACCGCCTTAGTAAAACAGTGAGTTTGAAGAAAATTGTTCCGCTTAAATCGCTCGTCTTTTTAAAAAATGTAGGATTTGATTTTAACTATGAAACTATTCCTCAAGCTGTTACTTTAAAATTTAGATGGAGTTATCCACGTGTCTTCTCAAAGCTTAATCTTCAACACTTAGCTAAAATTCTGAGATTTTCGTTTTCCTTCTTCTTTAACGCGAATTAGCCATACCAATTAACTACCTCATAGTATTGAATTGCTCCTTTGGCAATGGCTTGGTGAAAATGTCAACGCGTTGTTCCTCAAAAGGAACATACTCTAACTTGACATCTCCACTTAGAACATGATCCCTAATGAAGTGATGTTTGATGTTGACATGCTTCATCCTACCATGTTGAATTAGATTTTTGGATAGGTCAATTATGCTCTTGTTATAACACATAACTTGAAGACAATTCAACTTTATACCATAATCTTCCAGTTACTGCTTAATCCATAGCAGTTGTGCTATGCAACTTCCTACAGCCATGTACTTAGCTTCAACTGTACTCAGTGTGACAGAAGTTTGCTTCTTACTATACCAAGAGACAAAACACTCTCCAAGGAAATGACATCCTCCAGTTGTATTCTTCCCATCAAGTTTATCTCTTCCATAATCAGCATATGTGTATCCTCTAAGAGTGAAATCTGAGCTGCTGGGATACTACAGACCTGCTTCAATCAAGCCTTGCAAGTACATGAGAATTCTTTTAACAATTGCTAAGTGAGATTCTCTAGGATTAACTTGGTAACGAGCATGATAGCATACAACATACTGTATATAAGGTCTACAAGTTGTGAGAAAAAGAAGAGAACAAATAATTTCTCTATAGAACTTACTATCCACAAGTTTTCCAACTTCATCTTTACTCAAGATAGTATCAGTGGCCATGGGAGTGGATATTAGCTTTGAATGCTCCATGCCAAACTTTTTTAGGACTTCTTTGGCATACTTCACTTGACTGATGAAGATTCCATCTTCAGTCTACTTCATTTGAAGATCAAAGAAAAAGTTGAGCTCTCCTGTCATAGACATTTCAAACTCACTTTTCATCTGCTCGCTGAATTCCTTGCACATCTTCTCATCAGTTGCTCCAATTATGATATCATCAATATATATTTAGACTCGCAACACATCTTCTCTTCTTTTCTTGATAAACAGAGTTATATATACTTTTCCTCTTTCATAGCCTTTGTTGATCAAGAAATTGGTCAACCTCTCATACTAAGCTTTAGGAGCCAGCTTCAATCCATAGAGAGCTTTCTTCAATTTGAAGACATTCTTAGGATTCTTCGGATCTTCAAAGCCAAGAGGCTGGTGAACATACACTTCTTCTTAGATGAATCCATTCAAGAATGCGCTCTTGACATCCATTTGAAATAATTAGAAGTTCATATGGGATGCAAAAGCACATAGGATTAGAATAGCTTCAAGCTGGGCTAAGGAGCATAAGTCTCATCATAGTCAATGCTTCTTACTAATTGTAGCCTTGCGCTATAAGCCTAGCTTTGTTCTTGACAACAAAGCCATCTTCATCTAGCTTATTCTTAAAAACCCATTTTGTTTTGATGATTTATTTCCCTTTAGGCTTAGGAACTAGATCCCAAACATCATTGCGCTTGAACTGATCTAGCTCCTCTTGCATTGCGATCATCCAATATTCATCTCCTTCTACATCTTCAAATTTATTGGGTTCGATCAATTAAATGAAAGTTGGATGACTCATCATCCTACTGAGCTGAGCTCTTATCATCACTGGATTATGAACATCATCAACTATGTTGTCTAGTGGATGGTTGCAATGAACTCTAATCTCTCTTAGAAGACTCAAATCAACTACTGGATGATTGACAATGAGTTGCTAAGGCAGAGGTTGATCGTCACCATCGTTAAAGTTGATTGAAAGATCATCATCATCTTTAGCTTCCTCAGCTTCATATTCTTACTATGGGTTGGATAGTACAGAGAGTGGCATACTAAGTGGATCTGCCTGCTATGGTACTCCTTCATCTTCATCATATGGACTTCTATCTGCATTGTTAGTTTCATTGAATTTTACATGCATAGACTCCTCTAATAGGCTAGTTCTTTTGAAATATATTCTATATGCCTTACTGTTAGTTAAGTATCCCAGAAAGATACCTTCATCAGCCTTAAAATCAAGCTTACCTAGTTGCTCCTTGGTGTTAAGAATAAAGCACCTACAGCCAAATGATTTGAGATGACCAATCTTAGGCTTACGTCCTCGCCAAAGTTCATAGGGTGTTTGCTCATGAATTGGGTGAATTAAAACCCAATTCAAGATATAACAAGCTATGTTAATAGCTTCTCCCTAATAGTACTTTTGTAGATTTTTATCACTCAGCATGGATCGAACCATTTAAACTATAGTTCTATTCTTCCTTTTTAAAACTCCATTTTGTTGAGGCTTATAGGGAGAAGAGAAGTTGTGGTCAATCCCATGTGTTAAATAGAATTCTTGGAAATGGAAATTTCTTGAATTCACATCCATGATCACTTCAGATTCTACTGATCTTAGTTCCTATTTCATTCATTATCCGGTTACTGAGCTTGATAAAAGATTCATATATCTTGTCTTTGCTACTCAGCAAAACTACCCAAGTGAATCTCATGAAATCATCCACAACCACCAACGAAAATCTCTTACAACCCATGCTCATAGGTTGAACTAGGCCAAAAAGGTCGAGGTGGAGGAGCTCCAACTGTGGATTAGTTACTATGTGATTAGTTGACTTAAAAGATTTCTTAACCTGCTTACCTAGCTAGCAAGCTGAGCACAGTTTATCCTTCTCAAAGCTGATGATGGGTAAACCCACAATTAATTGCTTTTTGGCAAGTTTAAGCAGAATGTTCATATTTATATGACCCAACCTCCTATACTAAAGCCACGAATTATCCTCCTTACATACAAGACACACATTAGTGGTGCTTGGGGATAAATCAATCATATAGACATTATTGATTCAAAGAGCAAAGAAAATATTTGAGTCAGTCTTATAGTCAATAACTGAATAGCCTTCTGAGTTGAATGTAACCTTTCTTCCTTTGTCACAAATCTGAGCTACACTAAGCAAGTTGAACTTCAACCCTTTGAATAGAGAAGCCTCTTTGATTGAAGGAGAGACACTAGCAGTGCCACATCCTACAATCTTGCCTTTTTGGTTATCTCCAAAGCTGACACTTCCATTTCTTTTACGCTCTAATGAGATGAACTGGCTTTCATCTCCCGTCATATGCCTTAAGCATCTACTATCCACATACCACATTCTAGAGTCATTAGCGGATATAAGGCTCACTTGCAAAACAATTACGTTTTCTTAGTTACCAATGCTTTCGAGCTGGGTCCTCCCTTGTTAGAAGTTCTTAACTTACTCTAGTCATACTCATCATAATAACCATTTTTATGCCTACAAATTATTGTATCATGTCTTACTTTCCCACAAAAACCACATGCCATTTTTGCTTTGGGATGGCTCGCTTTCTTCTTTCTAGAGGAATTGTTCCTCTTAGAATTGTGAGTTTGGTTACTCAGAGATTGACTATTTATTGGAGGAATATCCTGCTTCTTCTTCAAAGCTGTTACCTTAGGAGTTAACTCATCTAATTGCTTAGTGAGCTTGCTATTTGAACAATCTTGATACTCAAATTTTTCTTGAAGAAAATGGATATCAAGAGATAAGGAAGAGACAGTGTCTTCAAAATCTTCACTTCTCCTCACTAACTCTTTGATGTTTTTTATGAACTTGTTAGTCAGTTTCATAACATCAAAGAGAGCTTGGGCAAATTCTTAAATAGACAAGGGAATTTCAAGATGTAGCTCAACTTAAAGAGCCTTTCCCTTATTTGCTCAGCTTTAGAATAAACAGCGGTTTGATCTCTACTAGAGGTTTGCCTCTTTGATTCTCAATGGCCATAAGACAGAGGTTCACTGATTCAGTTGCTTCCTCATCAGATAACGAGGATTCTTCTGAGTTACTCCATGTGGCAGCAAGTGCCTCATTCTTCTTGTTGAACCTCTTCTTGAATCTGTCCCTCTTCGCCTATGGATAGCTGAATTGAACAAGGCCTTTTTCACCATAGCCAAAGCACTTGATATCATTGTTGTGTTCCTTCTTAGGTCCTTCCTCATCTCCATGCCTATGCTGAGTTGACTTATTTTTGGCGAGAAAATTCTTCTTGTTGAACTTCTCATCCTTCTTCATGAAGCGTTTGAAATGCCTAGTCAGAAGGTACATTTGCTCATCAGAGTCGTAGCTGGTGGACTCATCAGATGAATCAGCTTTCAGGATAATGGCTTTGCCCTATCTTTCCTTTCCTCGAATCCTTTTAGAGTCATCAAAATACTTTTTCAGAGACATCTCATGAGTCAGCAAGGTGCCTATCATCTCATCATTGCTATAGGTCTTCAGATTATGACCCTCCTCAATAGCACTCTTCTTGGAGTCCCACTCTAAGGTAAGAGTGAAAAGAATCTTCTTCACAAGCTCCTCCTTCGTGAACTCCTTCCCCAATCTCTAATGAACTTGGTATTCATGCTTTAAATACCCTCGCTGAAGCCCATTGAGAACAGCTCATACACCCTCAGCATGAGATTGATCTTCGACTCCTAGACCTTATCCGTCCCCTTGTAGGTAATCTCCAGCTCTCTCCAGATTTCTTATGTTGTCTCGCATCTTGAGACTCTATTAAACTCAGTAAGATCTAGTGCATAGTGTAAGTAGTTAATTGCTACGGCATTCACCTTGAGAAGCTTTAGATCAACATAGTCATAGCTCTTTGCATCTACTATAAAATGAATTTTGTTCCTCACATAAGTGGGAACTCCAGTGCTAAGCGCAATCGTGAGCTAAGCCTGCATGCTTTGTGATTAGATGAAGTATTTCATGTGATTTTTCAGAATGTGTAATTCTTACCATCAAAAAGAGGTGCGCTGGTAATAGGCATTCCATCCTTTAAGAGAACTACCTAACATGAGCCAGAATTGTAGTTGTTGTAAGCTATTTTTGGATCTTAACTCAAAGACTATTAGTCTATAATATGAGCACTTTCTCTGATACCACTTGTTGGTCCTTAGACAGCTTGTAAACAACTGCAGAGGGGGGGGGGGTGAATGCTAATCTTGGTTACTTTTTAGATTTATAAAAATATGTTTAACCAAGTTTTAAATGCATGATGAGTTATGCGTGCTAAGTTGGTCTAAAACTTATAAATTGCTTAGCTTCTCTGGCATAGTTTATTTTCAATCTCTCATTGAATACTATACTCAGCTTGGATCGGTTTTTCAAGAAAAAACACTTAATGATAGAAAGAATGATGAATGAGCTGGGCACAATAAAAGCTACAACAAAAGTTTAGAACTTCAACACTTGGTTTTATCCTGATTCGGCCCCGAGCCTACCTCTAGTCCACTGATTCCTTCTTCGAGCTTAAATCCACTATTGTTTATTCCTTACTTAGGAGGAGTAGCCTTTACAATGGGTAGACATGATTTTATAAAGAGTACATTTCTTTTTATCTACCACTCAACTCAATTTGGGTACCCCTCCCAAACTTACACTCATATTTGAAATGAAAGTGCGGACTGAATTCAACTTATAAAATGTTGAATCCTTACAATGTTAAATCTAAGCATTGATTATCTCTATTACAAATAGATTTGAAATGGTTATTTTCTGATTGCTTGAATTCGGAATTTCTTGAAGCTGCGAGTATTTGCGTAGAGTTTCAACTCTTAAAGAAATTCAAGGTGATTCACCAAATTTGAACATCTACTTCTATCTTCTATTTATACTTGAAGCTTTGCGAAGTAGCCATTGCAAACTTTTCATCCTTATAGTTCTTCAATTTCTCTTCTCTTCATATCTTTCAAATCTTCCCATTGGAGATAAATTCCAGGACATTTAGAGATATAAATTTGAACGTTAAGGCGTGATAAAATTCCATTGACAATTTCTCATTTGTCTTCAAGCAAAACGGATTGAGAGAGAGGCATGTGAAATGCAACATGGAGATTTGTGATTAGTTGATATTGCTGACACTTGTAGAGACGCATGAAGACAATGAGAAAATGACACATGTTCGAGGATTTGTCTTGGAATTTAGTGAGTGTTTGCCACTTTTCTACTAATAAGTTTAATAATTTGTTCGTAAGAATTGGCCATATATTAATGACGATAAAAACTTGTTCTCGTAAAGTATAGGTAATGATAACTACAAGTATATAGTTGCAATTTAGTTTTAAAAGATATCGAACACACAGGGAAGGAACCAAGTCTAAAGATCAATAAGGAATAAAAAACAAAGAAAATAAAATAGATTTGATATTTTGGGATAGGAAGGTTAGAATGAAGAATGAGTAAATATAGATATGAAAGATTAGAGAATCTAAGTATATAGATTTTCCCTACGAAATAAGGATAGCAGAGAAAACATGCAAGTTTAACAAAGATTTATGATTCACTAAACTAATCTATCGACTCGGTTCAAAATATCCAGATGTTCAATTATTCGCTGCTGGTGAAAGATTGCATCTCTTCATTGTGATTGGTTGAGAAGCTTTGATATAATCCATAATGGATAAGCACCTTTTCATGATTGGTTGACTCCTGATAGGTGTCTGTTCATTGGTAGTTGATGGTGGTTGATGGCGGTTGATCATTCTTATCTGGCGATTGTTAGTTAAAAAGATAATACAAGAAAACCGTCCATGTCGCGACCGTGATACACATGTCGCAACCGTGAATCTTTGATTGGTAATCTTTTGTTTCTGAAGTAAACAAGTCGTGACCGCGAATGATAGTTGCGACCGTGAATTGAGTTTTACTCAGAATTCTTCTTGTACTTTCACCGATCTTTGACAGCTTTGATCCTAAGCCAAATCTTTAAGTTCCACGCATCCTTTTACCTTTTTCACTCTTTTTTTCATAGAATACCACTTTCGCTCATTTTACTCCCAAGATTTACCTAATATCTGCATTTGCATCAAAAACAACAACATACCACATGAAATCTTTTATATGAAGTATTAAAATGACTAACACTACAGTGTTTATTGTATAAAATTAATGTGATAATAAGTGTAATAATACACTTACCATACCCCCACACTTAACTTTTACCTTGTCCTCAAGGTAAATTCAATAGAAGTGTATAAATTTGGTAAACAAGTTCGTACCTTATTTGGTGAAAGACTATTGCAATGAGTACCACATTCCACTTTGTAAAAGATTTCAAGAAGAAGTTCGAAATTTCCCACAAATTAGTAATGTGCAATTTATATAGCTCAGTTGCATACCTTTGTTCTTAATGGAGAGTCAACCGAATCGCATCTTCATATAAGTGCTATATGCATAATCGAATATTACCTTCTCTTTAGCATAGTAAAAAGAATAAAGAACATAGAAAGCACACTTTGATTAATTTCTC
>CATIWQ010059416.1:0-20101 GCA_949673415.1 Euphorbia schlechtendalii | reverse complement strand
TATATAGTTTAGAAGCTCTTAACTTAAGGGAAAAACTTGTAATTTTTTATATATAAGAAACTCAATAAGTACACAAGTTGTGTCATATACTAATCTTTACATTAGGCGCTCAGGTACTCTTACAAGAGTTTTTATTTACACAGCTATTCTATCTTGGTTTTCCATCGCCTCTTCCTCTAGGTGGTAGCTGTGAAGATGATGATCCAAAAGTGCCTCTTGGTTGAGTTTTAAATCTTTATTGCTTTGGTGGATGCTATGGTCTAACAGGATGATGTGCCTTATGCTCTTGATCTGCTTTATACACATCCTCTACTACCTTCTCGCCCTTTGTTAACTATTAAGAAACCAATTGGTTAAGGCATGCTTTAAAGGCATCAAGGGCATGTGAGAACATCTCCTACTTCTTGACCAATACTAGATCAATTTAAATCACTAGCTACTCTTTACCAGGCGAGGATAAGACTTCTTGGCTTTTGAGTTCTTGTAGCAGCAGATGGTGGCACCAGGTGAGAAGAAATATGAGATCAAATCCTTGATAGGAAAACTATTGAAAGCATTGTATCATTCCTCTAAAATCACTGGATGATAGTGCAATCTTTGGTATAACCTCCATATTAATGATCTTTGGACACATGGCATTATAATTTTAGTAGTGAAGTTAATAATTTTAGCATTATCTATTCTAGTGTCCATGAGAGCTTAAACTTTATCTTGAAGTTCATTGATATGATACACTAGGACATTTAGCTTCTTGTGGATAGTGAATCCATTTTCAAGATTCACTATGGTGCTAGAGTCTAGAAATAGTTTACCCATAGTAGAGTCATAGCCTTTTGATATCCTTCACTATATCCTCTATGTTACCCATGAAAATATCACAAGCTGATCCAATTTTGCCTTGAGGTGTTTGGCATGGGTTTGGTGATCCAAACTTATCCAATATCGCAATCGTTTACATATCGCAAGCTGATCCAAAATTTTTGATCTAATATTGTCAAATTCAGCATGGGTTTGGCCACCTTCTTCACAACTTCATTAACCTTCTTATCATAGGTGATCATAAGGGTGGACATCTTCTCCATGGTGTTACACATACTATGTAACACATCATTACTTATATTTAGCTTGTTAAAAATTTCCTTGAGGAGTTTTTCTGTACTAGTCTTGATGGAAGGTTGCTCCTCTCCAATCTTGTCAAGCTGAGTCACTTGAGATGCCATCACAATATGAATGTTGCTCATTGCAAAGTAACATTGTCCACACTACCCTTTACTCATCCTACTACTATGTTAGAGATGACATTCGAGATGGGTATAAATGAGACATCAATATTCAGTTGAGCTGTAATTATAGCTATTTTTCCAACCAAGCTCTTCGCTCTCTCCTTGATAAGGAGATTTTTTATTATAAAGAAGCTCCCTTGGATGCACTCGAATTCCTCAAAGTAGACAACCTTTGAGGTGATATTTGTGTGCTCTTCAAATTTAGGCAATGTTGTCATCTTCTTATTTGCACTACCCTTCAATTCTTCAAATAGTGGCACTTGAATAACTACTGCATCTAACTCGTCATTAAATTTGAGAGTAAGGTATTTAGCCCTTGCCAGCTCTCTAATATTTTCCAGGTTATATTTATCATCAAAGTCCTCTTAGACTTTATTACTACTGGTGAGGGTTGCTTCCTGGCTGTAAAATTTGCATCAACACCACTCACATCTATTTTTTCCTCTTTAGCAGAGCTCTCAATTTGAGGAACTTCCTCAATCAAAGGGATTTGAGGTGGTAGGAGTTATATTTGAAGAATGAGTTGTTTGAGAATTACTAGATGGTGGAAATGGGTCAATTTGTACAGTTTGTTTAGGTGAATTAGGTAGAGAAGAAGTGGTTGAGTTTACAACAAGAGGTGTTAAAGGTTTTGTAGGAGAAGGAACGAGTTCAATTATAATAGTTGGAGGTGGTGAAGAAGGGTTGGTATTTTATTAGGGAGAATTTGGTTTAGAAGAGGAAGGAGTAGGTATAGGTGAAGGTGTGGGGGTAGGTATTTTAGATGCTTCTAGGTTGGCATTTTGATCCAAAAATAGATCAGCCTCAAGCAACTCAGCTTGCTGAGTAAGAATGGGTGATAATGTTGTTTCATCAAGAGGTGTTGATTCCTCAAATACATCTTGGCTAATCTGCTCTACTTCTTCGTCACTCACTACAAGCTAGAGTGCTCTTCTTGACCTATTTGGTGCACTTCTATTCTTTTGCATGCTGTTACGCTTTTTCTTAGCTTGTTGAATTTCTAATGTCACTTCAGGGCTTATTGTGTTATGGTTTCTCTTCCTCTGCCTCAATTCTTCTGAAATTTCAGAGGTAGTCAACTTCTATTTCTCCACAAACTCAAGATTTGGAGGATTCAGGTTTGATTTGGTAGCCTCCTCTTCCTCTAAAGCCTTCTTTGCCTGAGCCTCATCTTTCCTCTCAGCCTTGGTCTTCAAGTTTAGCTTTTTCTTGGATTGTGCCTTATTAGGCACTACTGTTGCTTTTCTCTTAGTTAGGCTAAACTTCTTCTTAGGCTCTTTCTTTTCTACTAGACTCACTGTATTCCAAGCTTTAATCAAATAAGCCCTAAGAGGGAGCTCATCCTCAATTTCTTCATTAGACTCTTCTTAAGCCTCATCAATCTCTGAGTCCATATCCTCTTTCAACACATCTTTAGGCACCACTTTCACTTTCTTCAGCTTGATATCTTAAACCTTGGTGTATCTAGAGTGAAACTTTGAGAAGTGAAGGTCCTTGAAGTGCTTGAAATCAAAGATCTTCCTTAAGGAAAGTGGATACTAACCTCTAGCTCTTTCATAGCACTCCACATTGATCTTTAGGGGTTTCACAATGGTTGTAATTAGGTAGATATAGTGAAGCATTGTAATCACCTTGGTGAGATAGTGAAGGATCAAATCAACCAATTCAACTACTTTCCATTCACCATGTGGTAAACTATGCATCTCTCAAATTTTAAGTAGCTAGAGAGAGACCTCATCTTTGGCATGAGATATTTAGTCAAGAGCTCATGGTAAGCTCTTTCCCTACAAGTCACACCAGAAGACTTGATTTCTCAAAGCCATAGTCTCTAGGAAACTCCCAATCTTCTAGGATATCAACATTCTCCTCATCTCCATTCTTCATAACTCAGTTCCTTTTAGCTTCATTCTGAAAATGCTTCCTATTAGCTTAGCGAAGACAAGGTATAATTTTCCACCAATTTATGTTGCGAGGATGTCAAGAAACCTTTCAATAGAGTAGAGGTTGGTGTACAAGCTATGCATTATGTCCTTAATAATGGGACCATCAAGAAGTAGGAAATTCCTCACGTTCTGCTCCTTAATCACCCTCTACAAGGTGTTATTCTTGATAATTCCATTGTAGTCGACTCCATACACTAGTCCAAACTCCCTTTAGCAAGACACCATTTGATTTGGGTGAAAAAGACTCTTTGAGTGAGGATAATCTTGTCTGTGTGAACAGTGGTATTGATGAATGTGTTCCTTTATGATTTGTCCTTGAGGATGAACTTATTCTCTTCTAGGTTTTGTTCTTGAGTTGTAGAAGCCATTTTAAATTGTAATTTGAGAGTAGAGAGAAAATTACAGATTTTGAGAGTCAAAACGATTGAGCTTCAAAAGATAGTGAGTTCTCTCTCTAGCCTATTTCCCTCTTTTATAGCCATTATACCTACAATACAATTCAATATAAAAAATTTCCCCTCCTTAAGCAAAGATCAAATTGAATAGTGAGATTGAACATGAGATTTAATTGCATTAGTAAAACACTATATTTTAGTCATAAATAGTTTAAATTCAAAAACACTTCAATAAAATGAGTTTTTAACTTTAACCGCGAGAAACTAAACTAACAGAGTAAACTAAATTGAGTAAAATACATTTAACCTCAAACAAGTCAGCATAACTTTGATCTAGCTTTAGACACTTAGCCATTTTTCTGGAAATTTCATCAAGTTGGATTTGCCATGCTGGTTTACTCTTTGAGAATCTTGAATTGCTCCTTTGCTAAAGGATTTGTAAAAATGTTTGCATATTGCTCCTTGAAGTAACATACTTCAATTTGACATCTTCCCTTAGCACATGATTCCTTATTAAATGATGTCTAATATTGACATGCTTCATCCTTCCATCTCAAACTAGATTTTTAGATTGATCAATTACGCTTGAGTTATAATACATTTCGAGGCATTTACAATTTATACCATAATCTTCCAATTGCTACTTTATCCATAACATTTGTGTTACACAACTTTCTACTACCATGCACTCAACTTCAGTAGTACTTAGTGGAACAAAAGTTTGCTTCTTGCTATAACATGAGACATGGTGCTATATCTTGCTATACCTGCATCAATAGAACCTTGCAAATGCTGGATAATTCTCTTAAAAGTAGCTAAGTGAGATTCTCTAGGGTCATCTTGATATTACGGATAATAGCATTCAAAGTATTGAATATTAGGCCTACTAGTAGTTAAGTAAAGAAGTGAGCTAGTATTACATGTGTAGAACTACTTAAGGATGGCAATGGGCCAGGCCCAAGCCGGTTTCATATATTGGACCCAGATCCAACCGGGATCCAGTGGGTCCATAATTTACGGATCCGGGTCCAAAATGGGTCCATGTAATTAACATCAAATTCTTAATTTCAGCTTCCATACTTGTACATTTCACCTTATTTTAAATAGTTTACATACTCATTTAATTATGTTCTTGCAATTGGATTTACGTGGATATCAAATAATATTAATTATCCAATATTTTCGGGGTAAATAATAAATAAAAAAATACAATTAATATTTAAACCCGGACCCGGACCCTGACCCGGACCCGTTTCCTGGACCCGGACCTGGATTCGATGGGTCCATAAAATCGAGGTCCGGACCCTAAAAAAAGGATCCCGATCCGCGGAGCCGGACCGGGTCCGAGATCCGTTACCATCCCTGGAACTACTATCTACATGCTTACTAGCCTCATCCTTAAGATTTTGTTTGTGACTATGGGAGTTGACATTAGCTTTGAATTCTCCATGTCAAACTTCTTCAGGTCTTCTTTGGCATACTTCGCTTGCCTAATGAAGATTGTATCTTCACTTTGCTTGATTTGTAGTCCAAGGAAAAGGTTTAGCTCTCCATTGACATTTCAAACTCGCTTTTCATTTACTTTTGGAACTCTTTGCAAAGTCTTTCATTAGTTGCTCCAAATATAATATCATCGATGTATATTTGGACTTGTAACACATCTTCTTTCTCTTGCATGATGAACATAGTTGTACCTTCTTTTCCTCTTTCGTAGCCTTTGTTGAGTAGGAAGTTAGTCATCCTCTCATGCCAAGAATGGGGTTCTTGCTTCAATCTATACAAATCTGCCTTCAGTTTATAAACATGCTCTAGATTATTCACATCTTAAAATTCAAGAAGGTGGCGCACATAAACATCTTCTTATATTAAACCATTTAGGAAAGTGCTTTCACATCCATCTAAAATAGTTTGAAATTTATATGGGACACAAATGAACATAGAATCCTAATAGCTTCAAGCCTCACTATAGGTGCATAGGTCTTGCCATAATCGATCCCTTCTTGTTGATCGTAGCCTTATGCAAAAAACCTATCCTTGTTTCTCACTATTAAACCTAAGTTAATAAGTACTTAAACGTTTTGGAAATAACAAACTGAGTAGGATAGTGAAATTAATTGAGTACTAAGTATAGTCTCAATTTATGAAGTTTAATTGAGTTTGTTTAAGGGAAAACAACTCAGTTTATTGAGTAATTAATTAAATTGTGGCTTAGAGTAAGAAAAGCTAAGTTGAGTTAAGTATCACATAGTTTATAATGATATCTACTCAGCTATGCTAAGTTAGCTTTTTAGGAATAAAATGATGTATTCCTTTGAAACTTACAAAATATTTGACACCTGTACTACTAACAGTTTCTGTCAGAAATAGAATATACTTTTGATGCTTTTAAGGATAAAAAGCACTAAAATTAATGAAGATATTCCAGTGATCCTCACAAACAAAAGGGTATCATTACGGAATGTTGGAGATTCCTCACTAAAGATCAAGACAAAAGGAATCCTCTGACATGCACTATTTCTTAGTGTCTTCGCGCTCTCTCTACAACGTTGGCAAGTCAACCAATGGTAGATTTCCACTTTGCATCTTGTGCGCCTCTTTATCAGAATAGATTGCTTGAATATAAATGAGTTTTTGACAATGGTTTTATATCATGCTTCAGCATTTGAAATCTCCATCTCTTAACGTCTTGGAATTTGTCTCCAATGAGATAATTCGCAAGATTTGAAGAGAAGAGATATTGAAGAGATGTAAGGATGAGAAGTTTACAATGACTAATTCTAAAACTTGAACTATAAATAGAAAACTGGAGTAGACATTCAAACTTGGTGAATCACCTTGAATTTCTTCTAAGAGCTAAAACTATACTCAAATACACCCAGCTTCAAGAAATTCTAAATCAAGCAATCAACAAACATTCATTGTTCAAATCTGCTTGTAATAGAGAGAGAAATATCACTTAAGATTTATCATTGTAAAGGAATCAACATTCTATAAGTTGAATTCCTCAATTTCTAAAATTCTTTTAGAAATCTGAGTGACGATTTGGGAAGGGTACCCAAACTGTGGATTGAGTGTAGTTAGAAAGAATGGTACTTTCTGTAATAGAGTTTACCCATTATAAAGGCTGCTCCATCTAAACCTATTCCCATTTCTTCAATTGGACATTCTTCTAAACCTACCTTTTCTTCAAACCCATCCTCAACCCCTATAATCTCTTTGGTTAGGGAAGTTCCCAATGCTGAGAACTTCCCTCAACAAGGAAATGCAAGTGGTCCTAGTATGAGGTAAATTTTACAGCTAGTGAAGTACCTGAACCCTACAGTAAGCCAGTCCAAGAGGACATGGTTGATTCATCCATCCTAGCCATATAAGGGAGCTAGCAAGGAAGAAATTCCCCACTCTCAAGTCTGACACTGAGTTGGATGTGGCAGTTAGCAAACTACTACGAATCCAAGAATTCAGACTTGTCATCCAAGGCAATGGCAAAGCTTCATGAAATTGATGAGCATTCAAGCTTGCCCTCTAAATCAGTCTACTTCGAGGAGTTCGAGAAAATTCAAGGCAACCTATTTGTGATTCAAAATCACTTAGCTAAAGAAAGTGCCAAGAGTTTGGTTGACAAGAGGGCTTTGATCGTAGCCAGTTTATCAGATTCTACAGCCCAGCTTGGGGTAGCGTTTACTTCTATCCCCACCTCTACTACACTTGCTAACGCAGTGGCAGGAAAGATAAAGGGTAGTGCAGATGGTGCTGTTGAGCAGCTGAGTAGTTTGAGCTCCACCATGGAAACTCAAACTACATAGTTTCATAAATTTGGTGAAGAACAAGCCAAAATAAAAAGGAGCACAAACAAGAAGATTGACAATGTGCTCAAAGAAGTCGAGACCACAAAAGATAAAGGGCATAGTATGGTGAAAGTGATTTTATATCCAGGTTCTTCATGAAGCAAGATGGGAAAATTAATCAACTGTTGAAGACTGTTAATGAGGTTTCTACAAAAGTTGATAAGAAGAATGTGTTGAACATTGATTCTCTCTACTCAAAGCTTGATTCTATTTACAAGGAGATCAATGAAAACATAGATGAGAAAGTTTTTAAGACTCAGAAGTTTCTGTTGGATGCTAAGGGAAAATTTTCCTAGAACAACCAACTGAAGCATTATGTCATGAAACTTGCCTTTCTATTCACTAAAAGCTGAACATTATCAAGATAAAGCTTGAAGATCTTAGTAAATAGAGTCTATGAAGCAAAGGATATCGACTACACTAAAAAGTGTATGTCTTCCATCATCCCAAAGATCCTAGACATGGAGGCAAAGCTAAAGATTGCTTTATCTTCTTCATATTTCAGAGCTCTGCTGCAGTGCTTTCAACAGTTCATGCACTAAGGCTTTAATAAGATAGCTCATCTCTCCATATACCATCATCTTCTCCTCAATTAACTGAAGGATCAAGAGTTTCTAACCAATAAGGGTAAAGAGATGCTGAAGAAGGAGATTTCTCCTCTTATCATTGGAAAGCAAGATGACTTCCAAGCTGCCTTAGACTCATTCATTATTTTGCCTATAATAAATCAAGAAAGGATAGATATCAAAGGGGGAGAAGGTAGTTGAAGATGCTCTCAGAATTGCAAATCTTAACAAGGGATCTCTTCCTAGGCATCCTCAGTATCCACCTCATTCTCCGCATCATCAACCTCAATAGTAGCAACAACAATAAAAGCCATTCTCTGATCAAGATAAGAACCCTAAACAGTCTTCTAGAAATTGCAAATAAGCCTCAGTGTCTAGTATAGACATTTTTTTAATAGGACTTATTTTGTAATCTTATCTCAACACATATGTTATGTACCGACTAAGCATTTTATCGTGAATGAAATTACAAGTTTTGTCATATCATGTTAAGAGCTTCTTAACTTCTACTTTTGTATTTGAAAATGTAATTTCTACTATATGGTTAAATATATGATGCAGGAATACATATACTAAGACCAATTCAAGAGAAAAGCTGAAGTAAGATGAAGTTCCAAAATGAAGAAAATTCCTCGAAGTTTGGGGGAGTTATGATGATATAAGAAATCCACTCAATATGGGGGAGTCCATCTTGACTAAGGAGTTCACTCATCATGGGAGAGTCTTATATAACTTACTAGGTTTTCTTGATATCTTTAAAACTATTTATTCAATTAGTCTCTTTCACTACCTAATTTGTTATCTATCTAAAATGGGACAGATTGTTGAATCCAAGTTAATAGTACTCAACAGTTCTTAAACGTATTGGAAATAACAAATTGATTAGGATAGTGAAAGTAATTGAGTACTAAGTATACTCTTAATGAATGAAGTTTACTTAAGTTTGTTTAAGGGAAAACAACTCAATTTACTGAGTAATTAATTAAGTTATAGCTTAGAGTAAGAAAACCTGAGCTAAGCTAAGTATTACATAGTTTATATAGATATCTACTCAACTATGCTGAGTTAGCTTTTTAGGAATAAAAAGCTGTATTCCTTTGACACTTATAAAATATTTGATACATGTTCTACTAATAGTTTCTGTGAGAAACAAAATATACTTTTGATACTTTTTAGGATAAAAAGCGTTGAAATTAATGAAGATATTCTAGTGGTCCTCACAAACAAAAAGTTGTCAGAAACAAACGTTGGATATTCCTCGCTAAAGTCCAAGAGAAAAAGAATCCTCTATGATGCACCATTTTTAGTGTCTCTAAGCACCTTTCACAACATCAGAAAGTCAACCAATGGTAGAATTTCAAGTTACATCTTGCATGCCTCTCTATCAGAACAGATTGCTTGAAGACAAACGATTTTTTGACAACCATTTTATACTACGCTTCAACGTTCGAAATCTCTATCTCTAAACATCTTGGAATTTATCTACAATAGGAAAATTCGAAAAAATTTGAAGAGAAGAGATATTGAAGAGCTGTCAGGATGAGAAGTTTTCAACGGCTAATTCTAAGAGCTTCAACTATAAATAGAAGACTGGAGTAGAGGCTCAAACTTGGTGAATCACCTCGAATTTCTTCTAAGAGCTAAAACTCTGTTCAAATGCTCCAAGCTTCAAGAAATTCCAAATCAAGCAATCAACAAACATTCACTATTCAAATCTATTTATAATAGAGAGAGAGAGAAATAGCACTTAAGATTTAACATTGTAAAGGAATCAACATTCTATAAGTTGAATTCCTCAAATAGCAAATTTCTTTTAGAAATCTGAGTGACGGTTTTAGAAGGGTACCCAAACTATGGATTGAGTGGTAGTTAGAAAGAAAGGTATTTTCTATAATAGAGTCTACCTGCTCTAAAGGCTACTCCTCCTAAGGGAGGAACGAAATCACTAGTGGATTAAATCTCAGAAAGGAATCTGGTGACTGGAGGTAGGCTAAGGCTGAACCAAGATAAAATCTCAGGTGTTGAAATTAATGAAGATTTTTGTGGTCCTAACAATGCTAAAAAGTGTCAGTACGGATGTCAGAGATTCCTTGCTACAGTCCAAGTAAAAGGAATTTTCTATTATGTGCCATGTCTCAAGTGTCTCCGTGTGAATCTGTCAATGTCAGCAAGGTCAACCAATGGGAATACTCCATGTTGCATTCTAGCACGTCTCTCTTAGAACTAGATTGCTTGAACATAAATGAGATTTCATCAACGGAATTGATCTCGGCTCAATGTTCATGTTTTATCTCTAAACATCTTGGAATCTATCTCCAACGAGAAGATTCGAAAGATTTGAAGAGATGAGAAATTGAAGATCAGCAATATCGTAAAGTTTGCAATGGCTACTTCATAGAGCTTTAAAGTACAAATAGAAGACTAGAGTAGATGTTCAAACTTGGTGAATCACCTCGAATTTCTTAAGAGCTAAAACTCTACTCAAATTACTCTAGCTTTCAAAGAAATTCCACGTCAAGCAATCAGCAAACAACAGATTCATATCTATTTATAAAAGAGAGAATTTACTTAGATTAACATTTTAAGGATTCAATGTTTCTATAAGTTTAATCCAGTTCACATTCTTAAATTAATCTAAGTGTTAGTTTGGAAGGGTACCCAAACTGAGTTGAGCGACAGTTAGAAAGCAAGGTACTTTCTGTAATAGTGTCTACCCATTGTAAACGCTTCTCTACCTATTGAAGGAATGACTCACTAGTGGATTAGATCTTGGAGATGGTATCCGAGGATTGGAGGTAGGCTAGGGGCCGAACTAGGATAAATCTCAAGTGTTAACGTTCTATCATTAAGCATTTAGTTGTAGCAGTGATCAGCTCATTCATTTATATCTCTCATTCATTTATCTACTTCATATTTGATCTGTGCTGAGTAGCCTTACTCAACTAAAGATTGAAGATAAACTATGCCAGCACAACTGAGCAGTTTATAAGTTTTTATATCGCACTTAGCATCCATACTCAGCACACACCGAACTTGGAGATTAAACTTTAAAAATCTAAAAGTAACCAAGATTAAGCATTTAACCCCCCCTCTACTATTCTTAAGAGCCAGTTTACGGACCAACAAGTGGTATCAAAGCGGTTGCTTAACTTTTAGACTAACTGTCTTTTAGTAATATCCGTAAATGGCTTACAACAATAGCAGTTCCAGTTCCAGTCAGGCAGTTCTCCTTAAAGAGGGAATGTCTGTTACTATACCACCTCTATTCGATGATAATCATTATGCATTTTGGAAAAATCGAATGAAAAACATCATCCATTCCAAAAGCATGCAAGACTAGCTCGCTATTGAGCTTGGTCCTAGAGTTCCCACAGTTGTGTGGAATGGTGTGCTTATACTAGTATATCTAGAGGACTACGATGATGTAGACATGACGATTCTCAAAGAGAATGCCGTAGCAATTAATTATTTACACTATGCGTTAGATCTTACTGAGTTCAATAAGGTTTCAAGATGTGAAACAGCACAGGAGGTTTGGAAGAAGCTAGAGATTACCTATGAGGGGGTCGATAAGGTCAAGGAGTCAAAGATGAATCTCATTTTGAGAGAGTATGAGATGTCTCGAGGGGTGCCATCAAGGGTATTCAAAGCATGAATACTAGGTTTATTAACATTGTTAATGAATTGAAGAGGCTTGGAAAGGAGTTCACCAAGGAGGAGCTCGTCAAGAAGATTCTCCGCACTCTTATAGTAGAGTGGGATTTTAAGAAGAGTGCTATTGAGGAGGCTCATGATCTTAAGACCTACACCTATGATGAGTTGATAGGAACCTTGCTAACTCATGAGATGTCTCTGAGGAAATACTCAGATGTCTCCAAGAGGAATCGAGGTAAGGAGGGTAAAGCCATTATCCTTAAATTAGATTCATCATATGAGTCCACTAGCTGCGACTCTGATGATCAAATAGCCCTTCTGTCTAGGCATTTCAAATGCTTCATTATGAAGGATGGGAAGTTCAACAGTAAAAAGAAGTTTCCTACTAAAACCAAGTTAACTCAGCACCAGTGAGGTGTTAAGGAAGGACTGAAAAAGGAGCAGAGCAAATACATCAAATGTTTTGGCTGTGGAGAGAAAGATCACATCCAGTCTAGCTGTCAAAAGGCAAAGAAGGACAGCTTCAAGAAGATGTTCTCCAAGAAAATGAGGCATTTGCTGCTAGTTGGAGCCAATTAGAAGAATCTTCTTCATCTAATGAAGAAGCTACTGATTTGACTAACCTCTGCTTATTGGATATTAAGAGTCATCGAGGTGAAGGCTCAGCATCTACCTCCAATAGAGATCATTCCGCTATCAACATTGAAGCTGAGCGTGATAAAGGAAAAGTTCCTCAAGTTGAGGTACACTCAAAAGTTCCTTTATCTATTGATGAATTCACCCAGGCTCTCTTTGATGTTATGAAACTGACTAATAAATCAATGAAAAACATCAAAGAGATAGTAAGGAGAAGTGATGATTTGGAAGATACTAATGCTTCCTTATCGCTTGAGATCCGCTTTCTTCAAGAAAAATCTAAGTATCAAGAATGTGCTATTAGTAAGCTCACTAAGCAATTAGATGAGTTAACTACTAAGATAACGGCTTTAAAGAAGAAAGGGGTTCTTCCTCCAGCCAATAGTCAAACTCAACGTAACCAAACTCGCAATTCCAAGAGGAAGAATTCCTCTAAATAGAAGAAAGCGAGCTAGCCCAAACAAACAATAGTGTACTATTTTTGTGGGAAAGCTGGACATACCTCAGTTCTCTGTAAGCATAAATATGGTTATTACGATGAGTATGACTGGTCAAACCTAAGCACTGCTAACAAAGGAGGACCTAGCTCGAAAGCATGGGTACCTAAGAAAATGTAATTGTTTTGCAGGCGAGCCTTAGATCCATTAATGACTCTTGAATGTGGTATCTAGATAGCCAATGCTCAAGGCATATGACGAGGGATAAAAGTCATTTCATCTCATTGGAGGGTTAAAGAAATGGAAGTGTTAGTTTTGGAGATAACCAGAAAGGCAAGATTGTAGGCTATGGCACTATTGGTATCTCTCCTTCAATCGAAGAGGTTTCTCTTGTCAAGGGTATGAAGTTCAATCTGCTCAGTGTATCCCAGCTCTGCGACAAAGGTAGAAAGGTTATTTTCAACTCAGTAGGGTGCTCAGTAATTGATTGTAGGACTGACTCAACTACTCTTTGCTCCTGGGATTAATAATGTTTATATGATTGATTTATCCCCTAGCTCCACTAACTTACATCTTATATCTAAGAAGGATAATTTGTGACTTTGGCATAGAAGGTTGGGTCATATTAATATGAACATTCTGTCCAAATTGGCCAAAAAATAATTAGTTATGGGTTTACCCAGTATCTGCTTTGAGAAGGATAAACCGTGCTCTTCTTGTTAGCTTGGTAAGCAAGTTAAGAATCATTTACCTCTGTAAATCATGTAGTAACTAAGCGACCATTGGAGTAACTCCACCTTGATCTTTTTAGCCTAGTTCAACCTATGAGCTTGGGTGGTAAGAGATTCTCATTGGTGTTAGTAAATGACTTCACAAGATTCACATGGGTAGTCTTGTAGAGTAGTAAAGACGAGACTTATGAATCTTTTGTCAAGCTCTGTAAATGGATAATGAATGAAAGAGGAGATAAAATCTATAAAATTCAAAGTGATAATGGACATGAATTCGAGAATTTCCATTTCGAAGAATTCTATTCATCCCATGGCATTGACCACAACTTCTCTTCTCCTTATGCGCCTCAACAAAATGGGGTTATAGAAAGGAAGAATAGGACAATAGTTGAGATTGCTCGATCCATGCTGAGTGATAACAATCTAGCAAAGCACTTTTGAGGAGAAGCTGTTAACACTGCCTTTTATATCTTGAATCGGGTTTTAATATGCCCAATTCTTGAGAAAACACCCTATGAGCTTTGGCAAGGGCGCAAGCCTAAGATTGGTCATCTCAAATTTTTTGGTTGTAGGTGCTACATTCTTAACACCAAAGAGCAATTAGGAAAGTTTGATCCTAAGTCTAATGAAGGTATCATTTTGGGAAACTCAACTAATAGTAGGGCATATAGAATATATGTCAAGCGTACTGGCATCTTAGAAGAGTCTATTAATGTAGGTTTCGATGAAACTAACATTGCAAAAAGATGACCCTCTGATGAAGATGAAGGAGTTCCTCAGCTTTCAAATTAACTCAATATGCCACAACCTATGCTACACAACTCTACACAGGAGTTGCCAGCTGAGGAAGCTAAAGATGATGATGAAGATCTTTCTATCAACTTCAATGATGGCAAAGATCAACCTCCATCTCAACATCCCGTTATCGATCCTCCAACAGTTTATCTGAGTCTTCCAAGAGAGATTAGAGTTCATCCCAACCATCTGCTAGACATCATAGTTGATGATGTTCATAATCCAATGATGATGCATGGTTAGCTTAGTCGGATGATGAGTTATCCAGCCTTCATATCATTGATTGAACCTAAGAAGTTTGAAGATGCAAAAGGAGATGATTATTGGATGATCGTAATGCAAGAGGAATTGGATCAGTTCAAGCGCAATGATGTTTGGGATCTAGTTTCTAGGCCTAAAGGGAAATCAATTATCAGCACCAAATGGGTATTCAAGGACATGCTAGATGAAGATGGCCTTTTTGTCAGGAACAAGGCTAGGCTTGTTGCTCAAGGCTACAATCAACAAGAAGGTATCGATTATGATGAAACCTCTGCACCACTAGCATGTCTTAAATCTATTTGAATCCTCTGTGCTTTCGCATCCCATATGAAATTCAAATTGTTTCAAATGGATGTCAAAAGTGCTTTCCTAAATGGATTCATAAAAAAAGAAGTTTATGTTCACTAGCCTCCAAGCTTTGAAGATGCAAAGAATCCTAAGCATGTCTTTAAATTGAAGAAAGCTCTTTACAAATTGAAGTAGGCTCCAAGAGCTTAGTATGAGAGGTTGACCAATTTCTTAATCAACAAAGGCTATGAAAGGGTTAAAGCAGATATAACTCTGTTTATCAAGCGTAGGAAGGAAGATGTGTTGCTTGTCCAAATATACATTGATGATATCATATTTGGAGCAACTAATGAGAAGCTATGCAAGGAAATCAGCAAGCAGATGAAGAGTGAGTTTGAGATGTCTATGATGGGAGAACTCAATTTCTTTCTTAGACTTCAGATCAAGCAGACTAATGATGGAATCTTCATCAGTCAGTCCAAACATGCCAGAGAAGTTCGAAAGAAATTAGACATGGAAAATTCAAAGCCAATGTCCACTCCTATGGCTACTGATACTATCTTGAGTAAAGATGAAGCTGGTAAACCTATGGACAAACAGTTCTATAGAGGGATAATCGGTTCTCTTCTTTATCTCACTACTAGGAGGCACACATACAATATGATGTGTGCTACTGTGCTCGTTATCAAGCTGATCCTAGAGAATATCATTTAGCAACTATGAAGAGAATTCTCAGGTACTTGCAAAGTTCAATTGAAGCTGGTCTATGGTATTCAAATAGTTCAGATTTCACTCCTAGGGAATTCACAAATGCTAATTATGGAAGAGACAAACTTGACATGAAGAGTATAGCAAGAGGATGTCATTTCCTTGGAGAGTGTCTTGTCACTTGGTATAGCAAAAAGAAAACTTCTATTACGCTCAGTATAGCTGAAGTTGAGTACATGGGAGTAGGAAGTTGTGTAGCACAATTGCTTTGGATAAAGCAGCAATTGGAAGATTATGGTATAAAGTCTAATTGTCTTAAGGTTATGTGTGATAACAAGAGCGTAATTGATTTATCCAAGAATCCTGTTTAGCATGGGAGAATGAAGCATGTCAACATTAGGCATCACTTCATTAATGATCATGTGCTATGAGGAGATGTTAAGCTTGAATATGTTCCATTAGAGGAGCAGTGTGCTGACATTTTCACCAAACGATTTCCAAATGAATAATTCTGTGTACTGAGGTAATTGATTGGTATGGGTAATCCACGATGAAGAAGAAGGATGAAAATCTTAGAAATTTGGCTAATTGTTGGAGATCGAGCATGAGATGACACATGGATAACACCGTCAAGCTTTTAAAGTAATGGCATGAGGAAAACTTAAAATTCAAATCTGTACATTTTTAAAAAGATGCATGCTTGAATAGGAACCATTTTTACCAAAACTAACCATTTTTCTGAGGTGGTTAATTAGAGGTCCATCTCAGCATTCATTTTCATCAAGAATTGAAATAGTGACACGTATCCAGGAAAGATGAGATCGTCTATATAAGTTCAACAGTTGAAGAGAGTGGGTCACTTGCATTCTACGAACTTGAAATCTCTGAGCATTCAAACCCTAATTTATTCTTCTTTCAATTTCCTCTCAAAAACTCTCAAATGGCAAAAACCAAGACCACTTTTAAACTTAAGAACACCACTATCATGAAGATTATTGTGATCATGGAAGGGAAGACTGAGAAGTTAACCTTGAAGTGGGAACCAGTCTTGCGAGAGTAGAATGGGAAGATGGCTTGGATTTTGGGCCAGTATATTAAGTGAACTATGAAGGCCTGCTGCTCAACAAGATGATGCACAAAGTTATTAAGCAATAACACCTTAGTTCCTTCTTGAGGATGGAAGGTCCAACAATCACAAGCCTCATTAGAGCTTTCTACAATTATCTCTACACAATATTGGGCTTTAATGATGTTCTGCTGTAGACTTTGGAGGCAAATCAACTTTGATTTGTTCTTATCTGATAGGGAGCATTCTCAAAATGCCTAATTCAAGCACTCAGCTTCTCAAATTCAATGAGTAAGACACCATCATTATTCCCGAGGATTGGGATCTTCTAGCTAACTACGTTTCGAGGGAGATAGCCGCCATCGGGATGTCATGGATAGTGAGGATGTGCCATGAGCTGGTGGTGAAGTTGCTATTACCCAAAACAGGCTCACTAACTAATTACACTTACTTCAACCATTGTGTGGTCTACCATATGGTAGAGGGTAAAAAGCTCAATTGGCTAGTGGTGATTCTTCACCACTTGACAAAGCTGACTACCATCTATCACTACGGTTACCTCAAAACCAAGATTATGAGGGTGGTGATAGTCAACATGGCTCAGTTTTTGGGGGAGTCCCATGAAACAGTCATGTCGGTGAAGAAGAGGCTTGAAATGTCACATTTCAGCAGGCTGGATCATAACTAGGTTCATGCTAGGTACACCAAGGCTTAATAGAAGCGAAAGCTGAGGTGTGTACTGACAGTATTGCCTGTAGATATCCGCAAGGAGGAGGAAGACCAGTTTATGGTGGACTTTGAGGAGAGTGATGACTCCGATAAGGCTCCCATCTCCAGCATCTTGGAGAATGTAACTACCATTCCCTCCAAACCAGAGAAGGCTGCTTCCTCTAAAGCTAAGGGGAACAGTCTAGCCAAATCTAGTGATGCTCCTACTCAGCATCAAAGAAGGAAGGTGCAACCTAAAACCAGAACTGAAAGGGAGGGAGAGGCTAAGCTACTAGTTGAGTAGCAAGTTGAGGAAAAGGAAGTAGAGGCTGAGGCCAAAGAGTCACTACGCCAAAGGAAATGTAAAATAGTCTTCTCAGATGATACTAAGGAGTAAGGTGAGGCCAAGAAGTCTAAAGATGAGGACCAGCTTGGGTCCAACTCTGTTGAGAACATCTTAGTCATTTTCTCCAAACTTAAGGGCACTCAGCAAAAGCGTTCTGCTACCACAAAGCCACTATAAAAGAACACGTAGGTGGTGAGCAATGAGGATGATGCTAGAGAAACCCTTACCCTGATTCCAGAGGAGTTTGATCCTCAGGACCCCAGCATCCCCACTCATACATTTACTCATGTAGAGGATCCTTCTTCTCAGTATGAGCAACCTTGTGCTGACCCATCCTTGGGTTAAACAGCACACCCAGAGGTTTCTCAAAATCCTACCCCCTCATCTTCTCCTGTAAATCCTTAAAACTCTTCTCTTGTAAATTCTTCTACTCCATCAGGTTGTACTTCAATAGATCTTGAAATGTAGAAAAATCCCTCTCCTTCCCCTTCTAACTCTGTACATTCTCCAATCTAAATTTCTTCACCTGAAAATAGCCAAGATTCATTTCCTCCATCTCCAGCACATATTTCTTCAACCCCTTCTCTTGTACATTCTTAACCAATAACCAATTTTTCTAGAGCCATTGTACCTTCTATTCCACTCAAACCAACTTCTTCATCTGTACATGGTTCTGAACTGAACCTTTCTTCAAACTCATCCTCAACCCCCCTTAACCCCTCTAGTTAGGGAAGTTCCCAATGCTGAGAACTTTGCTTAGCAGGGAAAAGCAAGCGGTCAAAATGTGAGGCAAATTTTAAATCCAGTGAAGTACCTAAACCCAGCAACAAGCCAGCAATGGCTGATACATCTTTCTTGGCATAGATTCAAGAGTTAGCAAGAAAGCAATTTCCTGCGCTAAAGATTGATGCTATGTTAGATGGAGCAGTAGGCGACATGCTACTTGCTCAAGAATTAACGAACTTATCATCCAAGCCCAAGGAAAAATTGTCTGAATTTGAATAGCACACAAGTGTGCCTAGTAACTCTCTATACTTTGAGGAGTTTTAGAGGATCCAAGGTAGCTTGTTGGTTATTCGAAATCACTTGGCAAAAGAGAGTACCAAAAGCCTGGTAGATAAGATGGTGCTAATCCTGAATGGGTTAATGGACTCTGCAGCCTAGCTTAGGGCAGCTACTACATCTATTCCCACATCTACTATAATGTCAAATGCTGTTCCAAGAAAGATAAAGAGTAGCATAGATACTGCTACTGAGAAATTGAGTCTCTTGAGTACCAAAATGGCTACTCAAGTGACACAGCTCCATGAGCTCGGTAAGGAGCTAGCCAAAATAAAAAGACTCATCGATCGTAAGATCCAGGATGTCTCCAAAGAGGTAGCATCTATCAAGGATGTGAGCCATAGCATCGCAAAGCTGGTAGAATATGAGTTAAGGTGCTTGCTAGTCCATGATAACAAGCAAGATGAGGGCCTCAAGCTAATAAAGATATCTCAAAAATGCTGGAAAAGGCCCCTGTCATGAAAATTGACTCTCTCCATACCAAGATGGATAACCTTCAAAAAGAGGTCTCTGATCACATAACGGAGAAAGTCTTCTCATCACCGAAATTTATAGTGACTGCGATGGGGTAGATTTTTCCTGACATACCTATGCTAAGCACGCCTCAAACTAAGTCACTCTGCCATGAGATTGGAATGATAATCCACACAAAGCTAAACATCATCAAAACCAAGGTGGAAGAACAGAGGAAGAAGGTTAATTCGCTTCTCTAGATGGGAGAGATGGATAGAAAAGATATTAACTACACCTTATGGTGCATCTAACCTATTGGTAAAAAAATTCTTGACATTGAAATTCAGGTGAAGATTGCACTGATAGCAACAGACTTCCATGGTCTCATTCAATGTTTTCAATAGTTTACGAGTTAGGGTTTTGACAAGATAGCTCATCTCTCGCATTGCCATCATCCTCTTCTCAATGAGATGAACGATAAAGACTTCCTCTTAACAAAGTGTAAGGAGCAATTGGAGCAAGAGATTTCTCTACAAATAATTGGCCAGCAAGAGAGCTTCCAAGCTGCACTCTATGCCTTTAATGTTTGTCTTGAGCAAATTATTCAAGGTCAGATAGCAAAGGGGGAGAAGGTAGATGAAGACGCGCTCAGAATGGAAAATCTCAATAAGGGATCTCTTCCAAGGCATTCTCATCCAATGCATCCTTCGCACAATCCAAATAAGCATAAGACTAAGACTGTTGGATCTTCCTCTTCAACGTATAAGAGATAGACAAGGCCATGTTTGATAAGTGTATAATTACACTTATTATCATATTAATTTTATACACTAAACACTATAGTTTAAGTCATTTTTATACTTCATATAAAAGATTTCACGTGGTATGTAGTTGTTTTTTATGCAAATGCAGATACTAGGTAAA
>CATIWQ010059414.1:0-33580 GCA_949673415.1 Euphorbia schlechtendalii | reverse complement strand
ATATGATACAATATGTTTTTGTTAATTATTTTTGTGATAATTAAACATTAATTTATATGTGATATAAATTATATTTTGGTAATATATTTAAGTTAATTATTTATGTAATATTTAACATTGACCTTTTGACATATGTTGTAGATGGTCAATAATGATGCAAACCCCACGTAATCTCGAGCATCTATTCAGTGGAAAAGAGCCAAGAAAAACTTGAGGAAATCAGCTCTCAAAAATGTACTTCTTGTATTTATATATAATACATAGTGTATTATTTTATTGTATTGCATAGAGAAATGTAATTTTTGTGTGTATTGATTTTATTATTTTGTAAAACATGGTTTTACAAATTTAATTTTCAATTTGTTTGAATGATCAAATTATGTAATAATTGGATATCCGGGTTCTTTTTAAAATAATTTGATTTGTTATCACAAAGTTCGAACAAAGGAAAGAACTTTAGATCTAATAAGTTGATTTACGGTGATCATTATGAACATCATAGTAGATGGTGTTGTAATTTTTGGATTATAATACTTAGTGTATAATTTAATTCCAATAAGACATAAAATACTTACACACTTTAAGTATATTATGTGACGGTTGATAATATAAGTTATTGTCATTTGTTTAGCATCATTAATATGTGTTTATTTGTTTATTTGTTTATATTTTAGAATAATTATTTTATGCATGTTTTATTATTGAATAATTTTAGGATTGCGTTTTATTATGTCTAGATCTAAGTGATTTATTTGATTTATATATTATTAATTATTTTATACTTTATACTTGTTTAAAGACATATAAAATACATAAAATATTTAAATCCTTAATAAAAATTTTAGGACTAATATGCCCTATTGAATCCCAAATTAGTTTCAATAATAATGGGTAATAAAGTTATCCAATACTTTTCGTTAAATGCCATTAGTTAAGTGAACTAATTTAAGACAACAGGTTCAAAGTGTATTTAATGATATAACTTATAATTAAAGTAACTATAACAAACAATAAAAAAACACATATAATTACTATTATACGATGAATCGAACTGAATTAAATGCAAGTATTTTCACCTGGTAGATGATGGGGTATTTATATCTTTTTCGATACTGAGGTTAATGCTTACATTTTCTTGGAAAGTTTGTATTTAAGTTAATAGTAATTAACACACATTTGCTCATATAATTGACTTAAATCCTAGTATATGAGTTTAGTCTTACCGTTACTGATTAAAGAATATCAGTAATGGGTTCTACTACGGGTTGTAGTAGACTTAGATTCTTAATGGTAGTTATTAGGTTATCTGGAGATTGAAGTTTGAGTTTGTGCTTGAGGAATAAAGAGTCCTCTTATACTTTGAATAATGTTGTGTATGAGTTCAAAGAGAATGGTACAAACCAACTCAAACATGATAAGGATCTGTTTCTTTCATGGGGGAGGAAGAGTTCAATGACCTGTATCATTTTGCTTAGTGCTATAAGTGATTTAATTGCTACAATTCATGTAAGAGAGACATGTTCAAGTTTAATCACTAATTTGAAAGAAGTTCTTACTAGTGATCAGTTCTTCACTTTGAGTGAAAGCATATGTGATGCAATTAACTCATTCTTATAGAATTAGTTCGTTTAATGTAGTCATAAGTTTCTTGGAAATTGTAGAAACTATTCTTCTGATATCCAAGATTCTTCCTAAATGCATTTGACATAAGGAAAGTCTTAAGGAGATAGTTCTTAAGACAATAGATGCTAACTTACATTAGAATATCTAAAAGGGAAGAAGAACAATGCAAATGGGCCTGAACCATTCGAACATAAATTTAATGGGTCCAAAGGCAATAAATAATAAAATCACAAAGGTGATATGCTAAATTGCCACTATAAAGGCATTGTATAACAAAGCACTAAGCCCAATTTGGTACACGTAACATATTCTAAAGTGAATTATATTGTACTATGCTCCATTTTGCTGATGGAATTTTTTCCTTTGTGGATTATTGAAACAAATGCAACATGTGACATGAGCATGGACCATAGTATCTTTGTGTACTTTCGACAACCTATATGAGAAACATTAAAATTTATATTGACATCAAAATAAGTTGAAGTTCTATAAATTGACACATGTAGACTATATTTGCAATGAGCGTAAACCCAATAGCTACTTGATGTGTTGTATTCTCATATTATTTGTCAAAATTTAAATTTATGATATGATTTAATGAACAACAAGTTCATCTTTGAATTTTTCCAACGATAAAGTTTCTTCATTCCTTAACTGTACTTTTATAAGTCTAGTTCTTAAATAAATGGTTTTATTGTAATGAATGTGTATTACAATTTATCAAGCAGACAATGTTTGCTTTCCACCGACTAACTTTTCTTTTAGAAGAAAATATTAGTATATTGCATAGGCGATCGTGTCACATAAGCTACGACAAAAATGTCATCTAAGCTTAATGTGATGGGTAATTTAAAAATATTAAATTATCAACATGAGATGAGTTCCATTTAGAGGAAATCAAACTTATACTCCATTTCAAAAGGAACTAAAACTAAAACCAATTGCAACTTATTCATTCTGATATATGTGATTCAATAAACATGAAGGGAAGGCATAAGCCTACATGTTCATCACATTAAGTGATGTCCATACTTGTTATGATATCATCTACTTGATTACCCATAAATCTGAAGCTTCAAGCTATCAAAAGATTTATGAATCTAGTAATAAATCAATTAGATTTGACTGTAAAGCATAGGAACTGAAATGGTAAGAGGTACTTTTCAATTAGGCTTATAGTTTTATGTGATGAAGGGATTAAACATCCGTTGTTCATCCCTAAACTCCATATAAGTAGAGAATTCACGAAAGGAGAAAGTTAGTTCTTCTTCCAATGGTTAAGTATATGTACTGATTCAAGTACCTTCAAAGTCTGTCTTTTCCAACCCATATATGACATGGACTGGAAATATATCTAATTTATCCTGGTTATGACATTAGAGTTGTATCAATTACTCCCACACTACCTTAAAGAATTTTGGAAAATTAGGTCCAAGAGGTGGATGTAGTGTCTTTTAAGATACTCTAACATATCAAAAGGATATATTTTTGTGGGGGAGAATGCGGATAGATCTGTCAAATTTGAATCACGAAATATCAATTTCTTAGAAATGAGTTTCTATAAATTATATGTATTAGGCAAAAACATGTCCTTTTTTTATTAAGACTCTTGAACTTAATGTTTTGGATATATCTTCAAGTGGGAGTATTTCAATGATATTGGTTCATAATGATCACATTAATAAGGGATCTTATTCCATGGGGGAATCGGGAACCCAAAGTGTTATTGGTCCAAGTGGAAGTCAATACTTTTAACTCAAGTGTGAGCGTAGATCATTAATATTTTTAACTCGAGTGGGAGCACAGAAATGAGCTTAAAAGGAAGAATTTCGATGTATGACAAATATATGAGACATATTTATGAAGATTCGAAGCCTAAGTTATAAAATGGAAAATTGTTCCAACCCTGAAAATTAGGTGTTTAAAGGGTAATGAATAGTTACGTATGATAGAAGAAGAATTAAGTTAACATGCTTGAAGGATATAAAAATATTGAGAACAAGTGGATTCTCAATGTAAAGTAAAAGCATTAGGCTTATAGTTAAGGAATACGTATATTCAAACTGATAAAAATATATTATGAGAATATATTCTTTCCAGTTGCGAGAATTACATCTATATGAATATTTTCAACTTTAGTAGTATTATCTTCTTTAAAGTTGCATCAAGTAGGTTTATGGACCTCTATTCTTAAGGGAGAATTGTTATGAGATATCTATATGACAAAATTAAAAGGATTTTTACCAAAGATTTGTAAATACGAGGTTTCTTGAATTGATAAGTCAATTTATATTCTCATGAGGTGTTAAGGATATGGCATTTAGAATGGTAAATGAGAACCATTGTATATATATCATTCTAGTAAAAGATTGAGTGTCTAATAACTTCGAGATGTAAGTCATGGGTAAGTCTGCATAGGTCCTTGGATCAATATATAAATGGATGGATAAGATAATTAGTATATTTATCTCTGGAATCTTGTACAAAAAGAGTTTGAGAAAGATTCTATATGCAGAATAATCAACCCATAAGTATTCTGATGACTAAGAATATGATTCTTAGTGTAAATATTTGTCCTGAAACTCCTATCAAGTGGGAGGATATGAAAAATGTTCCATATATTGGCATTACACATGTTATATTATACTCCAGACCTAATATAACTTATGTTGTGTGCATTGAAGTGATATATTAGTTCATTCTAGTAATAGAGTATTGGAAGACCGTTAAGAAAATTGTAAGATACTTGTGTATATCCATTGGTTACACTCTAATGTATTGAACTAAGGAAATAGACCTTATAGAATAATACATAGGTGCATATTAGCTAAGGCTAAGGGTGGAATTATGTTTTTCCAGTTATGGTAAAATATTTTGTTTGATAAAAGAGACTATTGAGCCTTCTTATGCTGAGTGCTCCAAACAAAATGTTGACTATTTATAGAGATAGTCAAACATCGATATCTTATGCGATAGACCCGAAATGTCGTAGTGACAATAAGTATATCGATATCAAGTATTTGTTTAGTTGTAGACTAAGCAACACAAGGAGAGGTCAATATGAGGTTATTTATCTACTCATTACATACTTGTAAAATTGTTTACGAAGTATATCTCCGAAAGATGTATATGTGAAATATATCAAAGAGTTAAATACGTGTAGAATATTTTTATTCGTTTACCTCATTTATTATACCCTTTAAGTCGTGAATGATATTGTGTTAATATAAATGAGATTTATTCTATGAGCAATGTATGTGTGTGTATATGTTATGTACATATAATATTTTTCGTTCATAGCATGTCGGACAGAGAAGTAGCCCACTTATATGGGTGTTTACCCTAGTGTTATCACAAGGATACAGACTAGGATGAGATTGATTTTGAATAACTATGTGTATTTCGGGAACCTGTTCAAAAATCGTGAATCAACTTGTTGAGTAATAAGAAAATCGCATTGTTTAGAACATTACGTGCTGAATCCAAAAAGGAATTGGGTAAGAACTGTGTAGTTCACATGACAATTGGTCGTGTTCTGTCTGAAGAGCTAAAGGTAGTTCATATAATCGAACAAGGTTAAATGCTAGGTTGCATTGTAACTAAAACCTGTATATGGTGTTGGTTGATATGATAAGACATGCGCTCCTTTATAAGGGTAGAAAGGAAATGACACCATGACACATTATCAAAGTGGGAGAGAAATAAGTTCTCGAAATAATGTGTGCTTAGCGACCATGAGATGAGAAGTTTGTACGATGTACATGGATCTCAACTTCTCTAATGTGAGACTCGGTCCATTATATTATTATTGGACATTACCCTCAATACTATTGAGTTATCTTGCGAAGTAAGGACTAGTAAGGGATATTTGATCAATCACCAAGAGATTATGATATGATTCGACCTGGGAGAGATTGGTTTATGGACCGAACTAGTTCTATATAGAATTGACAACTTAAAAGGAAGATTTGGCCAACTAACATTCATCAGAGTTCTGTTAGTTCACTGGCATGCCTATCTTATATTTGTGATAAGATAGTGAATAACAGTTTAAAGCTTCCGAGATCCCAAAAGATACGGAAATGGGTGACTGTTAACCAGTCTAGGGTAAAGCATATGCGTTATATGTCGATGTGATATTATATTATATATTATTTATTAACTTATATGGTTAGTTACCATTCGGAATAGTCTTGATAAACCATAATGGGTGCAAGATGTTTTCTGAATTCTAGATGTTAATCTATTTGGTTAAGTACCACTCAGGATAGTCTTGGCAGACCCAACAGGTGCAAGATAAAGCGATCCTGATAGTATGTCGGTCGCACAAGCATAATGAAGAATTGATAACCTTGTACGGAATGTGTCCCATCAAGTGTGAGTGGGAGATGTTGGAAATACCCGGTTCGCCTGTGAGCGGGTCAATTGGATCAAAGGATCCGATCCAATTTAGTATTTGGACTAAATTGAAAAGTTATAGAACTTGAAGGAATTAATTGCAAATAATCAAAAGTTTAAGGACTTCATTGCAGTTAACCAATTTTCATTTCACTATATATATAATGAATTTGGACGTAATATACAGTAGTGGAAAAACAGAATTAATAATTGATGAATTCATTATTCATTAAATAATCACTTTCCATTTCCAACCAATTCTCTCTCCCGGGTTTTCATCTCGCAACGAAAACATCGTAAATCGATCGTTATCGATCTTCGTCATTACGAAGTTGTGGTTATATATCCATACTCTGATAAATCGTGAGATGGATCCGATTCGGTATTCAAGCAGTGTTCTTCGATCTTGGGCAAACGGAAAAAATAAGTACCAAATTTGTTTCTGATTTACGTTTTCCTTCAGTGTCCAACACATGTCAAACTTTGAATGAAAGACATGGAATGGGGCACAGAAATGGGGACAACAGATTTTTTTTGAACGGAACGTATAATTAGTTATGTTAATGCTATGTGAATTTTATAAAAAGTGGAAAAACGAAGGAAGATGTTATTTTCAATTTGATTTGGTGGAAAATTTAGACAATTCATTAAGTTTAGGTTTTGATTTGCATTTGCCCGGAAAAATTGCTAATCTTGGGAAAAAATGACTATTCATTATCCTCATTTCAATTTCACCACATTCGATTCAATTGAAATAGAAATATCATCTCCATCACCGCCAATCCTAACCCAAGATGAGCTAAAGAAAATCGCCGCATATAAAGCTGTGAAGTACGTTGAATCCGGCATGGTTATCGGCCTAGGAACGGGGTCTACCGCCAAGCATGTCATTGAAAGAATCGACGAGCTTCTGCGGCAAGGAAAGCTGAAGAACATAATAGGCATTCCCACTTCAACAATGACTCATGAACATGCTTTATCTATAGGCATTCCATTGTCTAACCTAGATTCGTATCCAGTTATCAATCTTGCAATTGATGGTGCAGATGAGGTTGATCCTAACCTTAATTTGGTTAAAGGTGTAGAGAATCCGTCGACCGAGAGAGTGTCAGGCTTTATAGCTTGAGTGAGCATACAGGTGTGGTTGAGCCTATCTAATAAAAAACCAATTGGCTTATGTTAAGGCCCAATCTACTCCACTTATATTCTACTCATTATTCATGTTTATTATCAATATGGGATAATCCCAACAGACTTTTTAACACGAACCCAGGATCTTAGCTGTCAGACCTTTTTCTTGCTCTGATACCATCTAGAGAATCCGTAGGCTGGGAGAGTGTCGGGTTTTATAGTTTGAGTTAGCATACAAGTGTGGTTGAGCCCATTTAATACAAAACCAATTGGCTCATGTTAAATCCCAATCTACTTCACTTATATGCTACTCATTATTCATGTTTATTATCAATATGGAATAATGTAGGGGTGGATCTTTGTTAAGGGAGAAAATGATAGAATGGGCTTGTAAAAGTTTGTTGTTACCGTTGATGAATCTAAACCGGTGAAATATATTGGAGGTAGTGGGTTAGCTATGCCTGTTGAGATTGTGCCTTTTTGTTGGAAATTTACTGCGCAAAGATTGCAGGAAATGTTTGATTATGCAGGTTGTATGGCTAAGTTGAGGACTCGTGGTGGTGGAGGCTCAAATGAGCCATTTGTTACTGATAATGGGAATTTTATTGTTGATTTGTATTTCATGAGAGATATTGGGGATTTGAATTATGCAAGTGATTCTATTGACTGATTTGGATTCATCTTATGTTCGTTAAATCAAATTTCCCAAATTTTATACTTTTTATGAATAATATGCATTGAATTTACTTCTCTAAATGCTTGCTTGTTGCTGCTCATTTTATCTTGATTACATGATTTTCTTAGCGTTTTAATCTTTTCGAACAATATGATCCTTGCATATTTACACAATGCTGTATGCTCCTTGCAAATCTCAATAATATATCTTACTGGTTAGCTCCAAATAAATTTTATCAACAGAATCCAAAGATGCCATTTACTATGTTGTATGTTATGTCTTCTTCTAATAAATTAGGGCGATACTATTTTTAATATAATTTGATGTACAATTTGGACAATGAGAAGGATGAGTAATGTGGTGTATGTTTTCGAGTAATGTGGTGTATGTTTTCTTTAAAATTTTTTTGTTTAGTGTAAATCCATAGGGGTGAACCTTTCTCATTTTTTATTGTTTCTACTTTTATTTATTATATTTTTTAATAATTTTTCAAGATTATTTTAAATATTTTTAATGAAAAATTCATATTTTTGGAATCAATTAAAGTAAGAATACCGAGACAAAAAAAGCATTATTCTACAAGTTTAACTTTTTTTTTTTCTTAAATAATGAGATCCTTTTAGTATTTTTTTTATGAGGCATGAGATTCGAATCTGGATTTATACATTTTTCTCCATTCGGGGAGGATTTTATGACTAACAATTGAAAGCTTGATAAACCTATAAGTGTAAATATGTGTACCTCAATAATGAACAATATATTTATTGAGAAATGTGAAATGTATAAAATGACAAGAATAAAATTTTGGAGCGAGACAGAGTATAGTTTGGAGCATATTGTTTCATTTTTTAATACACAACCAAAACATTTACAGTAAAAAGCAGGTCAAACAAATTGAACTATGTACCTCAAATATTATGGTTAGCACCCTGTGCGGAACAAATCGCACAAGACGTTAATAAATGGTCAAAGGATGGGAACAGAAGGTTGCGAGACAACTAGCAAAATGGAAAATTACTTAGAAACATGTTTTTTGCGGTTACCTTCCACCGAAGAAGCCAGGGAAATAATTGTTATATAATATAATTAAAATGATTATTTTTTAATTAAATAAAATTTAAAAAATATCATTGATAACGACCCACCTCATAGCCGGCATCGCATGAGGCTCACACAAAACCCAAGAGATCTGATAATCAGAAATAAATCCCACGGTTATGTCAGGTTTGGTGCACGAGGGCGATTACAGAACTATGAGAGCGGTTGGCGCATCATGGTAGCTGTTACCGAGCAAATTCCTTGCATGATTAGAGCGGTTATGCCATGATCTGGAATAACTATAAATATCAGTTCTTCGAGAGTTGCTCGGGTATGTAATTCTAACACTCAGATCATATTCTAGCAATTATATTCCCACCCTTGTACTGACTTGAGCGTCGTAGAGGTTTCGCTGGAATCCCGACCGAGTCTATCTAACCTATGTTTGTGATTGCAGGAAGTTACATCTTCAATCACCAAGTCACATTTCGAGTCACGCGCGACATCAATCATAAATGCATTATTATCACAAATCATGAGCGGTTGCCCTTATTACAAAAGCTCCGAAACGAGTTTGGTCCCAATATAAAATACTTTCTTTTTATAATTGATGAGTTGAAAACCGAATCAAGCAACTAAAAACTTTTTAAAATTATTTTCAATATGGAATATAATTTTTTATTAAGTTTAACTTGCTTAAAAATAACTATTTCATATCAATTATAAATTAAATTATGTGGTTATCATTTTTTCAATTTTTTTTATCTCATTTGAACTTATATTAAACGAAAAAAATTTCAACCGTCTCGGATGTGACTTGAACTTATAATTTTTAAAATTCATAAGTTCTGTCTAAACCACTAAACCAAGATCTCAATAACATCTAATATTTTCCTGAAACTAATTACGTGATTATCATTACTAATAATTGCATAATTTAAAATAAAGCACCGTAAAAACATGAATTTCTTTATCACGTAGCTTTGAAATACTTTTTTATTTTGTTTTTTTATTGGTAATTATCAATTTGCCTCTTTTATGACGATTGAATAAGTGAGATAAAATTATAATTTTGAATTGAAAGATAAATCAATTGAAATTTTGTAACAATATAACATATCATTCTATAGTCTTATTTTTAATTGCAACACTTATTTTTATTTCACTTGTATTAAATTTCAAAATGAATAAAACCTCATATCACGAATAAATAGTACAAATTAATGGAACCAATTCACACATTATTGAATAAGTACAAATTGGTAAACTAAATTATAAAAGCTTAAAGCTTATTGTTTACTTCTTTGGGGCCAGCCTTGACTTTATCTTCTCAACCTCCTTTGTACCAACCTGAAAAGCTTTAGTCAACACATTATCCGGCACCGGCGGTGTGGCGGCAAACAACGTGGCGGCAATCGACTGAGTTCCGGGCAACTGGCTGTTAAACGCCGCAACCACGGCGGCCGGAACATTCCCATTGTTCTTCTGAAAATGCACCAATCCTTTAGGGAAAACAAACGTGTCTCCCTTGTAGATGGTTTTAGAAATCAGAACATTGGCGGTGGTGATGAATCCGACGTCCAGTGCTCCTTCCAGGACAAACACCATCTCGGTGGCGCGTGGATGAGTGTGCGGTGGGTTAAGGCCGCCGGGAGCATAGTCAATGCGAGACATTGAAACTCCTAGGGTATTTAGGCCGGGAATTTTCTGGACATTTGCGCCGGTTACCAGAGAGCCGAGAGTGTTGTTTGTGCTCCCCGGCTTAGCTATGCCGGAAAAGTAGAAGTCGTCGGCGGTTATGTTTTCTTTACAAGGGAATCCGTTGAGCTTCACTCCTGCTCCGAAATCAATCAAATTAACGCGAAATTTGTAGATCGAAAATGAATTGAAGTTCAGGAACACACGAATCTCGAAGCAATTAGTCGAATTATCAAAAAATTTGAGATCGAGACCGAAACGGCGAGCAAATCAAACCGGAATTACAACCGGCGACGCAAAATCTCGAGGCAAATAGTCAAAATCACTCAAAGTTTGAAGATCAGAAGTGATTTCGGTCATCGAACAGTGGGGCAAATCAAGCAGCAATACAAAAATTTTGACATTGACTCAGAATTGGAAGGTTGAGATTCAAAATTCTTCACAAATCAAACCGGAAAGAAAAATTTCGAAGCAATTAGTCAAGGGGACATAAAATTGGACTGAATTGTTAATCATACAGAGAAGCAAACAACAAGAAATGCAAACTGTAAGTTACAATTACAAAAAATAGGAGAATCAAGTACGAATTAGATGAACAAACAGCTGAAAAATCGAGGAAGAGCAAAAATCAGGGGAGTAAAAATGTCGAAGCAATCAGTCAAATTGACACGAAATAGGAAGCTTAGAAATGAATTTGATGACCAAACAGCAGAGAAATAAAGCCATTGCTAAAATCAGCAACACGAACGTCGAAGCAATTAGTCAAATCAACAAAATAATTGGAAGCTTAGAACCGAAATTGATGATAGAAAAAGAGGGGAAATCTTACCTGAAGTGAAATCAGCGACGCAAACATCTTGAAGCAGGTCAGGATCCGCAGAAACAGAGGAAGAAAGAAGAATGATACCGAGAAGGAAGAGAGGCGCCATAATAATGGCTTTCCAGGATTTGAAGAGTTGTTGAAGGAAATTATCGAAGAGGCGATGATTGGTTGCCGAGAAAATAAGCCAGAAAGTTAGCTGAGAATTTATGAATAGGAGAGAATTTTGGGGTTAATTTATATGAACAATTACAGATGGAATAAATCACAAAAATAAATAGTTTTTGAACTTTAAAAAATGGTTAAATTGATTAAGTGGTTTTTAAAGCACGGAACATGCCACCTTACCCCAAAAGGCAAGGCATGAGATTGTCCACAATTCACAAATAAATGTAAGGCAATATTTAACAAGCTGCAAAACAAATTTAATATGCAAATTTTAGTTTGAATACTTCTCACATTGCAAGACAATATTTAAATGTTTCATACATAGAATTACTGTAAATACGTATATTAAAGGTTTCTAGTTTATGTTTAATTAGTATCTAATGTAACTTTTCAGCTTTTCATGATTGTTGTTTGTGTTATTAATTGGTGTTGATAATTTTTGTTATTAATAATAACTCTTATTTTTAAAAAGTTAAACATAAATGTAACCATATGCATAGAACTGTTGTTTGATAAAAGATATTTAATGAAAAAATTCAAACAATTACTCTAACATTAATATTCAATTATAATTAATAAATAAATACTCCCTCCATTTCATTAGCCTTGTTAAGTACCATTTTACCTTTAATTAATCTTGCAATTTCAAAATTCTAAGTCTTTGACCTCGATTTCTCTCCAGATGCTAGATGCTTATAATGAATAGGGGTACTGTTGAGAAGAAAAACCAACTATACATAAAACAAGTATAAAATGACAATTAATTTGGAATATTTTTACTTAACTATAACATCCATTATAATGGAATAGAGGGGAGTAAATAATAGCCCCATACTTATAAAATTTTTTTGCTTCATTTGAAGTTTTCAATTACTTCAAGTTGGTATTTAATAGTTTACCACAATTTAGACATATTTGTCTGGCCATTCAGAATAAAAAGACAATTTAGCATCAATTTTCTATATTTGAAAATAAAATTTTTTTACTAAACAATATTATGATAAGACTTGGAGACTTTAGTTAGTGCATGTAATTATATAAGCTAATTGCGTCATTGATTCCCCTGCCTCATCCAAACAACCTACGTGTTTTAGGAGGCTATTAACTTTTTTTACAAAATAATGAGATAATATTACATATTAGGTGAAATATTTCTTGACTATGGACCAAACTCACGTGATACCAACCATATATACGTGAATTGAAGTATATAAGCACTTCTTTACTGGCTAATATCAAAACTAAGAACAAATGTTCTAGTAAAACAATTTCCCCCTTTTCAGCTTCAACAAATTCGGTTTTTTGGGAATGTCATGAACAATCTAAGATTTAAGATTAAACCAAACCTACAAACTTAAACATTGCCAAAGAGTGTATTTAACAACTTTCAGTCTTAGAAAAAAAAATTTAGTTCAATTCATTTCATAGAAACGATTTGTATATGAGCAAATTTGTATGAGTCATCTTTGTCAACAATAAACTTACATCCATAAAACTGGAAGTCAAATTATGGGAATTATGGGTTTGGTAGTTAGCACACATCAGTTGCTTTGTCATTTATATGTATGAATCTTGTATAAGTATTATCTAATATTGAGGGTCAAACATTAGAGTAATGTTGTTTCTTATTTCTCCTAATCATAGGAAAGAGAGTGAAAAAAATATTTTTAATCCATACCTTTCATTTTGAAATGAAAGGCAAAGAATGAGCCAACATTATTCTAATGTTTGACTTCAACGTTAGAGAATCCTTTTCCATGAATTTTACATACCAACCAAATTCCTACCTAATTTATATTATCATGATCACTATAATATGTCAACAATATAACGTTCAAACTATAATTATTTCATGTCATTTTAGACTGAAACTGAGTGAAGCGAAAATCTATTACGGTATAAGATTGAAACAGATGAAACTGAACTAGAGCACGAATTTAACAACTATCCATTGAAAAAAAACTTACTTTTCAATGTTTAGGCTTAAAAATGATACCTTTTATGTCTACTCCTTTCATCTTTTTGGGCAATTCATAGAAAATTTATGATTCTCTTATATCAGATTGACCCGGGATTGTTGTGCTTATGTTCACATCAGCATTTAGCCATTTACTGAAATGGCATGATCATAGCGGACCTAAACCAACCCAGTACGAAACTAGTATATAAATTCATTTTGCATGACTGTAAGAACTTAAAATTTTCAGACCAAAATATAGGTGCTGCAAATATACCAGGGCACCATTACTATCACTAAGAACAATTGGAATTCCATAGCAGTTAGTTACAAAACATACTCGATTTTTATCTCCTTTAATACAGTAATTTTTACAGAATCTTTAATTACACAAAAGAATGTAAGTTTAACCTTCAAAATCAGCAGAGAAAAACCATGGAAGTTAACAAAACTAATCAGAAGCTTACATGGCTACATAAACATGTTTGATTTTGTTGATTGCACCTTCTGCCTTTCTTCTATGGATCAAACTCACCCTTAACAAACTGTCGATTAAATTACATAGCAATACGATACCTAAACGCTTTTTATTTTATCATTTGTCGTGATAAACAAAAGTACATGTGGAATGTTGCTACTGTGCTACATAATTTGAAGTTATGTAAGTATTTCATTTCGCAATGAACTTCCATGTGTATATATTAAATCTCAATCATAAAACACATTCTAACTGCCCCTGGGAAAAAAAATAACAGCAAAAAAGCCACCCTAGTATGGCGTATATCAGGAACATACCTCAGCAAAAAGTATAGAAAACCTGAAATGTAAACTTGTGTTGACAAAGGAGAAAAACGTATAGGATACTTCTGATTTTTCGAATATGTCGAACTCCTTCCCCAAAACAGGTCAATTTCCCAGCAAAATGCCCGAGTTCTTTTACAGATATTGAAGTCCAAAAATTCATAACATACACTTTAAAAAGCTGTTACCTTGGTAGATAGTAGCTTCTTGAAATAATGTTCGCTGATTTGACCATTTCCCCGCTTTTTCTTACTAACCCACCGCAACATTGACGAAGCAGTGTTATCTTCGAGAGCCTGATCACACATGAATTACGATAAAAAAATTTGGGTTTTCGACAGTAGATAACAAAGATAGTATACATGTATCAGTCATAAAAGATGCAAACAGATAAATCACCAGACAATTAATCTGTGGAGAAAAAACAAATTTTCAATGATCATGCTCCAGGAGGCTTAATTAATCTAAAAAGTAATAAAAACTGATATTATGTTTGCTAAAAAATGCATAAACATCTGCAGAACTGTCAATGGAAACAACACCTATGGAACAAAAACCAAAACCATTAACAAAACACATATAAATTAAACAAGCAATTCGATTTCATAGCTAGGGCCGAAAAATTTACATCTTCAGACTCATTATGCAAGTTGATTAGAGATCAATGCATCCATTGCAAGGTTTATCGCGACAGATCAAGTATAAGCAACGACAGATAAAGTAAACGCAGAGGTGAAATAAAAATTACGGAATTTAAAGAAGAAAAACACTACAGAAAGCAACAGAAGATGGACGCAAAAGAAGGGCATTTGCAGCGACTTCGAGATTTCTTACCGCCTCCATTGAAGTACTGATGATAGAAGAAGCTATAAAGATTGTATTTGTACGATTCAACTTCCCATTTGATTTTTCGAATTTTCTGCTTTGAAATCCGATTTGTAATTGAAAGAGACAGAAACTGGGGGGACGAAGAACAGATTTGAGCTGAGGAAAGGCTGAGAGTGAAATTCAGAATGAAAAGAAAATCAAATGAAACAAAATTAGGGGTTAGGGTTTCAGTAGGGAACAAACGGTTATGGCAGTGTTCCCGCCTTTTTTTCTCCTTTTGCGTGACCCTCTTCTTTATAAGACACGTATTTACTATATGAAAAAAAAGATTTGGTAGTACTTGTTGGGTCAAATAATAGAAAGTAATGGATAAAATAGTTTCAAGACGTTTGTCATTGGAGGATGGTCTTATAAATCCAACATATATTCAACGTTAATTCATAATTTTTACCAATAAAATAATTTTATATTAGTAAGTATTATTTACAATATAATATAGAAACAATAATTAGGGTATCTCTGAAATAAATACTAAACTGAATTGGTTTGAAATCTAAACGAAAATTGTTTAGTTTGTAATAATAGTACAATAATTTTAAAAACCCATCAATTGGGTGTAGTTCAATCAAAACCTCTTAGAAGTTGGAGATTTTGGGTTCGACATCCACCTTCTTAAAAAATTCATATTCATAAAAGAAACAAGCAAATAACAAAATATGTGATTGACCATGTATTGATAGGACAAAATAAAAAAAAATGTTGATTTATGACTAATAAATTGAAGTTGTGACCTTTGTACTCAAGTTTGAGTCATATCCGTAATAGAGTTAAGTTTTTCTTTTCGTTTAACTAAATATAATTGCTCAAGTTTGATCTTTAAAATCTCATAAATTAATACAATTTATCATGTGTTATGAGAATGCAGAGACTGTTCTCGACCAAATTATATCATAAGCTAAGGTGTGGTTAGTAGCCTTTTGTTATTGTAAAAAAATTCTATTAGAAAAGTGCTGATTGACATATAAATTGAGGACCGAAGTGTATATTATTTTTAACACTAGATTTCCGTTCAAAACAAAGTTGGTGGATCATATGAAAATCAATTGGTCGAAAGGTGAACGACGTCGGTTTAAGTTTTTGACGATAAGTAATAAAATAACGATTTATTCCATTTCCTCCTTCAAAAATATATATTTTACATATATTTCAATATACTCCGCCGGTCACTGATCAGAAGACACAGTACTTCTTCTCAAATCCAAATCAACGGCGGCGGCGTGGCGGCCACGGCGGTGACGAAGATGATAAGCGGTTGGAAACGGAAGGAACTGAGCTTTTTAGTAATTTACGCCTTCGCTTTCTACGTTTTTATCATCCGTCGATCCCTTCAACTCTCTTACGGTACTACTCATTTTTCCCCTTTCTTTTTCAAATTATAATCTTGTTTTGGCAGAGATGTTTCTAATTGCATTGCTTTCCAGATCTTGAAGCAAAGCTATATGGCTTACGCCCTGGATGGCTTTTACCCCCTCGTTTAAATGTAATTGATTCGAATAATTTCACTTTTTTCGTTGTGAATTGCATTGTTATTTCGATTGATAAACTGTTTTGTTTAATCGATTGTGCCATTAGGATGTTTCTGATGCTCAATGGAGAAATTTCCGTGCGAACTTGCCTATTCTTACTGCCGTGTTTGGAATTTTTGCTGTGTTGGCCAACTTGTTGAGGGCTTTCTTCGGTTTAAAAGCAAAGGGAATGTCATTTGTTTGGCTTTTCATTTCTTTGGCCTACTTATCATATCTTCATGGAGCTTGGTGTGTCTTTCTTTTCATCATATTGGTTTTATTCTTATTTCTTCTACTATTCTGGCTGTTGTTTCCCTGACTTCCTTCTTTGTTTGGTCTTGTAGTACCCTATTTGTTCTCTCTCTTGCCACGGTTAATTTTCTTATTGTAACGGTACCTTTCTTCTCAATAGTTGTTGCTATTTGGCCCCTGTAGTTTATGTCGTTGTACTTAGCTATGTAGCATGTGGCTCGATTTTTAATCCGGCTAGAAGAGTCTCGTTTCATCATGCTAACTGGTGGTCAAGAAACTGATTGCAAGACTAGGATTTGTTTGACACACACATGCACATGTATCATTTTAATGATGTTTTTGTTGTTTCCAACTCAGAATACATTCATTGGTTGATTTTAATTAAGTTATAAGAATTGTTATACCCCTCCTAATTGTATCATATTTTACTAGATTTGTGTTTCTGCAGATATTTGCACGAACAAGATACTTTTCGTTTGTTCTTTGGGGTTTCAACATATTTTGTCTTATATGCAATAGAATTTATGAAGGATATTCATTCTCTACGTTTGGGTGAGTTGTCTAATTTGCATTTTTTTTCACTATGTGACTTCTTTTTGCTAAGTTTGGACTTCCCTTATTCCATAGGCAAAGATGGGCATACTTGGATAACTTTCGAGGCACCTTTAGGTGGCACATTTGCTTTAATTTTGGTACTTCTTTGCCTCATTCATTTCTTGGAATGGACATTTTTTGTGAGGTCCGATATTATAATTTTGAAAATAAAGAGTTATGATGTAGTTGGGTGCACTGCATGAACATGAAGTTGCTATTGCTTCTTTACTTCTGACAGTTGTTCTGCGTATGATAAGCTTTGGATACGATTACCACTGGGCACATGAAGATTCTCATTTTGATAAGAAGGTATTGCAACTCTTGATATTTTTTATGCCAGTTTCATATGGCCCCCCAATTACTTATTGTTTACGTCTACCCGCTTTTTAGCCAAGTCTCTTTAACTTGTCCATTTTGCAGTTTTTTTTTACATAGCGTTGAAGCAATCTTTCCGATACACCGATCACTTCTCCCCTCTGAACCCCACCAAATAAATTGCCCCTGTAAACTATATATTGTTATGTTCTTGTCTTGGAAATCTGGCTCATTTACTTACAAGAATGTGCTTTTTTTAAATGACTTCCATGCTACCTTGAATTATGTAAATGACTTTGCTGAGGAACGAGCTAGTTATACTAATATATTCTTAATGGTTGATCTCAGAAGCACGTTCAACAATGCCATATTTGCAAGTCAGGAAAAGCGTGCTATCGATCTTTACAGGTTAGTTTCTTCTTACGCAGTTACACGTGAGCCTCAGTGCCTTACTGTTGTAATTATGTTCCTTTCATGTTATCATCAGAAGAATTTTATATTTCTTTTTCACTTTCTCATTTTCTTCATTTACCCAGGAGAGAAATATTCCGAAGGATGCTTTCTCCTTCAGCATATACCTTTCTTATTTGGTATATGCTCCACTTTATATTGCTGGCCCTATTATAAGTTTCAATGCCTATGCCTCACAGGTATCCAACTTACATTTCGTGGCTTCGGTTGTTTTGACTAATTTGTAGTTTGTAAGCAAACGATGTATTGCAGTAGAATTACACAAGCATGTTGATATTGGTTTCATTTTACTTTCCAAATTTTGCTGCCAAATAGGCAAATACTATACCTATTTGCTATTCTGTTTATGCATATTACAATGTTATTGCAGCTAAACATGCCACAGAACAATTTCAAAATCCAAGATGTATGTTTGTATGGGCTGCGTTGGATATTCAGCTTTTTCCTTATGGAACTTTTGACACATTTTTGTCACTATAATGCTTTTGCAATCAGGTTAGAGTCTTTTTAACTCAGACAATATGGAATTTTTTCACCCCTCGTATATGAACTAGCTACGTTATTTACTAAGCAGTGGCCTGTGGGAACTGTTATCACCTGTGGACATGTTCATCATAGGTTATGGGGTAAGGTGATCTTTCCTTTCTCTCAGTTTTTTTTTTCATCTATCCGTTTTTTTTCAACAAATATGTTTAGCTGGATGCTCTTCTGTATTTTCAAATTCATTGTGATCTTAATAATATGCTTTTATGGCAATTGACAATATAAAATGATGAAACTTAGTAACTGCATTAGATCATCTGATGCTGCCTTTAGAGTCACTAAAATGCAAATTTGGGCTCATTCTCTTTGTCTGACATCATGACTGGTAGATAAATGCATTAGATGATTTTATATACATATAAGCAGTGAAAATACAATAATTAGCCACATGAGCACTTTTGGATGAATCAGCCAAAATATGACATGAAATGAGATAGTGGTACTGGTATGTACTTATTTTTGCTAAAAAACTTGATTAATTTGTAGGAACCAATATAAAATCAAATTGAAAACCATGCTTAAAGTCATAATTTTCAGATAATAGGTTTCTTTTTGGATCCAGCCGATCTAAATTTTGCTCTGCAGGATGACCCCAACTGGCTCATTAATTGGCTAGTTAAAAATGAGTTTTGAAGATTTGTACATTCAACATTTACACTTTATGTCGAGCTCACACGTGGTATATTTTCTGGTTCTGTTACAGGTCTTAAATTTCATGTGGCTAAAGTTTTACCTCATTTGGCGTTATTTCCGGTTTTGGTCATTGGTATGTCTGTTCAGTTGCCGCTTTCTTTTTTTGTTGGATCATAATTGTATTAGCTTATTTGCCGTAACTTAATTGATCTTTTTTCTGTATCCAAGTGCATGTAAGAAGTATTTCTTAAACTACTTGACTTTCCAGGTTTGTGGTATTGAGGCTCCTGAGAACATGCCAAGGTGTATTAATAATTGCTACAACTTGGAGACCTTTTGGAAAAATTGGCATGCTTCATACAATAAATGGCTTGTGAGGTGCACATTCCATCTCTTTTTACCCAGCCTTGACCTTTTTTTTTCTATTCAAAGTCTTACAATATTAACGTTAAAAAGTTCTGTAATTTTAGGTACTTGTATGTTCCTCTTGGTGGAACTCAGAGAAAACTACTCAATGTATGGATTGTTTTTACATTTGTGGCTGTCTGGCATGATCTAGAGTGGTAACATTTAATTTTCTTGTATAAGTTATTCGACATTTTTTCTGGTTTTTCATATGTCTGACCTGACGGTTCATTGGTTTATTTTCTTGACAGGAAACTGCTTTCATGGGCATGGCTGACATGTTTATTCTTTGTACCAGAAATGGTGGTAAAATCGATTGCCAATGCTACAAAGGTGGTCCATTTTTCTCTAAACTATCTGAAATATACTCGACTTTGTAATGATTATACTATAATACTTAATCAATGCTCATTCTCTATACTATGCTCTCAGGCGGAAACTGCTGTTGGGGAGATTCTTTTCCGAGAACTTAGAGCAGTTGCTGGTGCCATCACTATCACATGTCTAATGGTATGCAATTGACCATGAAATCTACCACTAAAATTTTATGCTTTGTTCTGTAAGATGAAGAAGCTGAAATATAGATATCTATATCCTCATTTGTTTTTGAAAGCTAGTTATTTGCCGAAGAATGCCTTTATTTTCTTGCGTCCCCCACATAAAGCAGACATAACAGATGGTTTAAGGAATGTGACAATGGATTTTAGCTTCCAATTTTTAATTTTTTTTCTCGATCAATACAGAAACGAGATACTACAGATTATCGTTCTTCGCATCACGTTTAATAACACTATTTGGCATGCAGGTCGCAAACCTTGTTGGTTTTGTGATTGGGCCCTCAGGCATTAATTGGTTGATTTCGCATTTTCTTACAAGAAAAGGTAAATGAACATTTTGCTCTTGCTTTAACTCATTTCTGACATTATTGGATAAAAGATTTGCAGAATTTCTGAAGCAATATTATATCTTTGCAGGATTGCCTGTACTTGGTGGACTACTAGTAACGTTTTATGTTGGAACGAAGGTATGCAAATTATCTTTGTTACATTATAGTGGATTTTTTTATCTCTTTACCATTTCATCAATATGTGGAAGATTTTATAAATTTCTGGATTTGTTTTGAAGTTTTTTCTTTCGAAATTATCCTTCGATCTGGCTATTTTGCAGCTTATGTTCTATGTTGATGATGCTAAGAAAAGGAAGGACTGAACTAAAATCGCCTCACTCAGTTTTTCTGGACATTTTATAGGTATTTGAGGTACAAAATCTTGTAACATCCATTGTTGTGTTTGTTTGTTACTAGGCACTTGAATGTGAGTTTTGCTCTCTAGACATTAAATTGTAACTTTCTTCATATATCTAATGTTATCACTTTACTCGGAGACGAACTAGATCATGTTAGACGGTTGTGCACACTAAAACCTGAGCTCGAAATCGAGATCTATGCTTTCAGTCACAATAAATTAGTTTGAGATAATCCTCTAAACTGCCTTTTTCATTCTATTTTGGTGAAATGAAATAGAAATGCATTTTCAAACAATGAAAAATGAGAACACAATGAATAAATGTTTTACATTGTTATTTTTTTTTTTTTTAATAAATAGTAATCAATGCAATGCATTGTTCTAAACCATTATTAGATTGAACTTTATGCGACCTTGCATAATAATAGTTAAAAAGCAAACAATACGTAAAAAAGAACACACCAAGTACATTCGTTCCCGCCTATACTTAACACAAAATGCCTAATATGATCTAAAACTTATAATTATTCCTTTTAAGAGCAAGTTCAATGGTTCCTCATTTTAGAGAATTCTTCAAAATGGAGAATGGTCAAATCTAATCATTCCCTATATAATATATCTCTAAAATGGGATTCTCCGTATATGAGTAACTTAAAAATGAGGAATGATTATTATATTAATATACATTTTTAATTTTGTTTTATTTTAACTTATTTGATATTTTTTTATTGGGAGTAGATTTGATGTAAAGAAATTAATATAATGATGATAAAGTAATATTACTTTATGAGAATCTGAAGTGGGGAAGATTGTTGGAATAAAAACACTGTAGATTCTGCAAAATAGAGTTTGAGGAATTGAAAATGGGGAAAATGGTTGGACTTGCTCCAAGGGCATACGCCATATATACTCTTTTCCCACATTTTTATGCGTTAATCTTTTTATTTATTTGACATTAAATATTATTGAAACAAAAACTTAGTTTGATATTATTTTCAAAGTACTGACACAGATTAAAGTTTTTTTTTTGTGAAACTTTGAAATTTTTTACGTTTATTTATTTTTAAGGGGAATAGGGGAATTCCCGATTGGATAATGAAAATTTTTTTCTCAAAACCTTAACAAGGATGTGGATGGGAATAGGGAATCCATTCCCCGTCCTATTAACTCCCACCCTCAACCCTCTATATACATATAAATCCTTCTACGATACATACTATATATCAATTGAGAAAATATGAAACATTAATTATTTAAACATATAGAAAATAAGATCAATAACATCCAAATAAATTGTGCTATTTTCTTCACACACGAAATGATGTTTTCTTTCATATCTTCATACTTCAGAAATAACACCTTATTTGGCTTCTCCAAGTTTTCCTTCCAATATCCCAATATATGATCCCAATATGATCCGGACCAACTTATGCCCTTGAAATAGCATTGTTCTATAAACTTGCCCAACGGCATTTTAAAATCTCTCCGTATTTCTCAAAAATGATGCCATCGTGAAAGCGAGGAATCAAAAGGGTTTCGACATATGCATACAATTATACAACCAGACAGCTTCGTCGACTCGGGCAAGATCGAATAAGGATAGTGCGTGTGAAGAAGCCGAGGAGATGGAATGGAAGTTAGGTCGGGAATCTCGTTGCTAGGAAACAGAATATCAAGATGAGGGTTTGTAGTAAGCAAAGGGGTGTTTGAAAAATGCAGAAAACAATTGTTCAATAATTATTGAAATCACTCTGATATAAATATAGGAATCGTGGCCAAGTTCCATGATGCTAATTTATATACATCATTAACGTTAGGCTCATTTCACAAATCACAATATATTATAATAAGAGCATGCGATCAGATTACTTTTAATATATTGGTTGACTTCAAGTTGGTAGTTGGTATTATTTTTTAGGTAACCACAATTCTAGAGATATCTTTCTTTGGCCTTTCAGAATTAAACTTTTTTCCTATTTGAATTAATACATATAAATATAAATTAACAAGTTATGATAAAGTTATGGCTTGGCTATTAATTTGTACTAGCTGCTTACTGGACTTCAATTATTGTATTAAATTATGTGATAATGTATAAAGAGAATCTCGACTTTATTAAATTATGTACCAGCTGCTTATTAGATTTTAAGTATTGTATTAAATTATGTGATAATGTAAAAAGAGAATATTAAATTATGGCCAAATGGACTTTTTTGGACATTTGATCCATACCTATTATTTTTTTATTTTATTTTTATAAAGATGCTTTCTTGTTTTAGAAACCCTGGTGAACATGCTAGATATATCCACACTAAATGGAATAAAAAAAGGTAATGACTTGCATGATGCACTAACTAAATTGGTAATATGCATATTATATAGACAAATATGAACCCACTCTTTTTTAGTTCCAACTTTGATACTAGTGTAAATATCCAAGTTGGGTTTAAATTCGGTCTAATGGTTATGATTTATTTAAATTGATTTAAAATCAATTGATAATATTTAGCAAATTTATACATATATTTATATAAGGGTAAATTTCAAAAAATATTATATGGTTTCACTCATTTACAAAACGGGGTATGAAGAATTTTTTTTTTTGCAAAAGGAATCTGTGGTTTCAAAAAATTTGAAAATAAAGTATTCCCAATAATAAATTATGTCACGAAAATGAATAATCTTGTTCGCTTTTATCTAAATTTGTACGAGATGGTTACTAAAAACACAATACACATCATTTATAGATTTTGTAATTTTTTAAATAGTGTAAATTTTTTTAATTAATAATGATAACAAACTTTAAAAAATCATAAAAATAAAAAATCCCAGAAAATTACTCAAATCTTGATGTATATATAATTTTTAAATAATAAGTTTAAATTATTAAAATGTTGAATGATTTAAAATATTTGATGCAACATCACTATTTTGAAACTTGAGATCCCTTTTAAAAAAAAAAATTTCTCAGATCTGTTTTGTAAATGAGTGAAATCACGTAGTACTTTTTTGAAATTTGTTTTATATATAAATATGTTTGATAATATTACCACTTTACCACAATAAGCAGATGTAGTCTTGTAGAAGTTGTTGAACAGAAGAAAACATAAGGGGAATGGATGATTAGGATTCATTTTAGGCTGAGATCTTTCATTCATTTCAACATTTTGCAATTACACTGGAATAAACTCAGTTCACTCAAAATTATATTTACCTTTTCTTGAAGATAAAAGATCATTACCGACATTAAATTTACTTATAAGTTAATAGTATTTCATTTCCATCTTATTTGATTATTTACTATTTTTAAGATTACTTTGAAGTGACTATTACTTATTATTTATTATTACTGAATTAAATTTTTATTATAGGCGATGAAAGAAGACAATAATAGTTATCTTGTTTTAAAAAATTCGACAACTAATGCATTCAACTGATGTTGAAAGAAAACTGAAACTTATAGAATGAGTAAATAATTTTAATCACCCTCATATTTTCACAAATACACCATCACCTCTATCAGATTTATCAATATAACTAATAACTCTCTTTATTTTGTTTCCATTCAACTATTACCTCCTTTATTATCTTTTATTACTTTTCCATCCAAATATCATTTCATTTGATAAAAGACCCTTGTCTTTTGAAAATTCATTTACTTTTTTCACAACATACTTTCATCTAAAATCCATATTTTTTTTATTTTCACCTTCTTTCATTAAATGAGAACTCGTTTGATTTTTAAGTATTATATAATATGATAAATACACTAGAAATATATGTGGTTTCGACTAATAAAACGAATTTGAAACATAATTGTTTGGAAAAGATTAAAAATTCTAAATAGAATTGTTTGTTCAATATTTTTTCTTAAAATTTTATTTATCTTTCATTTCCAAATTTGTTTGATAGAAATGAAAAATGAACGTTTATTGCTTATATTTCATTAGCTTATAATGCAAAAAAATGAAAATTATAACTAACAATTTTTCTTTTGTTCTTTTATGAAAAAATTGACACTTTATCAAATTTTAATATTTTGGAAACATATTAACCGATGTTTAAGATGTCAAATACATCAAACACTGTATTTTGCATGAAAACTAGCATTAAAACATGAATTTAACGTACATCTGATTTTTATTAAATTTTACTTATTGATGTTCTATAGTCATGGAAATAGGAAGAAAGGAAGAAAATGGAAGATCGGAAAAACAAGGAAAATGTGAATATAAATGAAAGTATCTTAGTGAAAAAAATAGATGAACAAACAAAAATATGAGGGTAATTTTTTTCAAACAAAATGACATTTGAATGAAAAAGTTATTAAAACTAATAGAATGAGGTAATAGCAAGATGAAAACAAAATCTAGAGAGAAATTAATTATATTGATGAAATTAGTGGAGGTCGTATTGTATTTGTGTAAACTTTGGGGAAGTTATAATTATTTACCCACTGAAATTGCAAACAGTGTGCCAATAATCCCATGAACTTGTTCTTAAACTCCATTGCCCCATCGATGCCACGCGTTAACTTCTGATTGGTTTGACTTTTAAAAATGCTATTTTCCTGATTTTTCTCTCTCCATTTAGATTATGATATGTAATATTGAAAAGGCAAATTGATGTTTTTTTTGCAAATTCAGGAAAAAATGGAGCTTAAGGACAAATTTAAGGGAATATTTGAAATTTTTGAAAGTTTACGAGGAAAATTGAGTTTAAAGAAAAGTTCAGAAGTTTCGACACGACTCCACCATTAAAATAACAAACTTCTGTCACTTTTGTATATGGTTAAGCAATTATTAATACCAGTCAATTTTTCATTTGGTGGAGGTGATGATCGTTGAATTGATAAATCCAACTTTTTAATGGCTATGGTTGATGCAGGCATCCTTGAATTGACAAATATAATTTTGCATTGACTCTTTCCATCATCACAGGCTAGTTAAGTCGTCAGTCTTGCTTTGAGATTTGGATTCTCAAAATTTGTTATGCTGCAAAGAAGTAAATTTCAGTTAACTTTATTTATTCATTACATTTTAGTGATTGAGATTGAATTTTAATTGTTTGCGGGTTTAATTTCAATCATTAAAACTTGATGAATGACTGAAATTGATTGAAATCTATAATTTTACCAAAGTTAAAAATTTAGAGAATCCATTTCGTTACTTTGATATCAAAATAACAATAATGTAATTTATTGACTCAAATTAAATATGTAATTTGGAACTCCTAATTCTTAATACGTTGAATAAATTAATTTTGAGAGAATCCACCACTAAAGTACCTTTTTCATTCTATTTACAAATAGTAGAATGAAATAGAAATACATTTACAAAAAATGAAAAATGGGAAATCATTTTTCATTGGGAGACCTATGAACTATGAACTTGTCCCTATGAACTTGGGGGACCTATTAACTTGTTCCTAAATTCTCATTTTCTTGTAAACTTTCAAACGTTACAAATAATATCTGAACTTGCAAAAAGTATATCAATTCTCTTCTCATTGTCACGTGTGAGTTTCTTGTTAGAGATACAAAAATCAAGAAAATGATGGTTTGAAAAGTCAAATCAATTAAAAGATAACATGTGAAAAAAGTGTGAAACTGATACAATTTTGATAAGGTCACTTAATTATTTGAAAATTATAAGAGTTCATGAGATATCGAGCATTTAGGAATTAGTTCAGAATTCTAGTAAGAATCATTGAACTTGTCCTTAAACGTCATCTCCCTCCTGAACTTTCAACGCTTTAAACAATCCCTGAAATTGTAAAAAAATGCATTAATTTACCTCCCTGAATGTCAAGTGTAAGTTTATGATTGGTTAACTTTTCAAAAATGTTATTTTTCTGATTTTTCTCTTTTCAATCAGATTGTAACATGTTGCATTTAGGATAGCAAATTGATATCGCTTTTTACAAATTCAAGAATTATTCAAAATTTTCAAAAGTTAAAAGGAAAAAATAACGTTTATACAAGTTACTCTTGTTCACACTATAATAAATGAATGAGTGGAGGGAAACATTCTCCTCATTCCCACCTTGCATTAAGTCCATATTTGCCGTGTTGCCCAATTTCAGTTTCCCCTTTTCTAAATTGAACAATAAATAATAATAATAATTTGGCTCGCATTAGACTGGATAGCTACTGGCTTTTTGGTACCATATAATAATATGTTAATAATTTGTATTATATTGTTTTCGCTATTTTAAACTAAGATATCTTTTACATGATTTTTAATTCGATTGGGAAACTAAATTCTAGTTAGATTGTAATTTTAATCCGAACCAGTCTCTGTTTGTCAAACACATTATATAAACAACCAATTTCCTTAGAGTTTTTATTACACCAGACAACAACAACAACAACGACACTAACAACAGCTTTCCTCTTTCAATCAAATCGATCTCTCCATCTTCTGGTTCGTTTTTGCTTTTATCCTCGTCTTTTCGCTTGTTCTTTAACTTGTGCTGACAATTAGATTTATTTGTCTTTTTAAAGAAAATGCAGATTTTTACATGCATTCTATTCTGTACATGTTTTATTCAAGTTACGGAACTGGGTTTTTTTATTGAACCTTTTTATGTTCGTTGATGATTTGAATATTTAAACGATCATAGGGTTCCCCAATAGGTTTTTTTTTATCTGTTTCTTGCTTTGGAGTATACAATCTTTATGATTTTTCTCCTCCTTTTGTAGCCTAATCTAGTTTTATCTTGTGCATTGCAATTTGGTAGTTGATTCTTCATTGCTGTACTATTTGTTCAGATGTCGGATTCAAGGCAAGAACGAATTCGAAAACTTGTTGCGCTTTTTGTAGCTACCTATGAACACCCGTTTGAAGTTGTTGAAGGGCAAGGGTTCAATGAGATGATATCTCATTGCTGTCCTTACTCCGAAAACCAATATCCGCCATTACCGTCCTTAGAAAGGTTCTATAAAAGCATCGCGCGTTTCGTCGTTATCGATGGACATCCGATTGACGTTGTCCAAGGGGAAGGGTTTATTCAACTGATGTCTTACTGTTTCCCGAAGTTTGAATTACCGTCCGCTCAGAATCTTTCGTACATTTGCCAGCAGTTGTATTTAGAGGAGAAGTTTAAACTTATCGAGTTTATGAAGACGAATTGCCAAAGCGCTTGTTTAACCGTTAATTCTTGGAAGGCGCCTTGCGGGACAAGCTACCTGAGCACGACAGCTCACTTCATCGACAAAGACTGGAAGTTGCAAAGGAAAGTTTTGAGCTTTCGAAGCGGTTACGAGACTGGAGAAGAAATCGATGCATGTTTGGAAGAGTGGGGGATTAAGAAGGTGCTTACTATTTTGATGGATAAAAAAAGTTCGGACGAGAAAGCCATTGCTTACGTGAAAAAGAAATTAGTTAAGCAAGGAAGAGACGTTTTTTCGGGGTGCAAGTACCTTGAAGTGACGTGCATTGTCCACTTGATAAACTCGGCCGTTGATCACTTATTTGATGAAACCCGTTTATCCGTGATTCGGGTGAGGGAGCTAGTTAAGTATTGCGGGCCGAAAAAGAAATTCAAGGAGTGTGTTGAAGCCGAAAAAATCGAAAGCACGGATAAACTGTGTTTAGACATCGACCATTTGTGGAATTCGACGTATTTGATGTTGTGCAGGGCCGAAAAACACGAAAAGGCGTTCATTAGGTATTCGAAACTTGACCCTAGTATGATATACAATATGGTGTATGACTTGCCAAACTCTAAAGATTGGTCTATTGTGAGGAAATTGATAGTTACTTTGAAACCGATTTATAATATGATGAAGAACATATCGGAATCTTGGCGTGTTACGGGCAATGACTATTGGGCGAACTTAAGTGATTTGTATGCAATATGTTTGGATTGGCTAAACGGCGGCGATTCGAAGTTGAAGGGTATGGCTAATTGTATGATACTGGAATTGGAAGACAACTGGGTGTACGAAACTATGAACAAGCTGGTTTACATTGCTGCGGTTCTCGATCCTCGTAAAAAGTTCAAGGCTTTGGAGTATGATTTCGCTCGATTTTTCGGGGAAGAGTATGATGAGATTTTGCTTAAAAATGTGAAGGAAGAAATGTTCGAGTTGTTTGATGAGTACAAGGATATGCTTCAAGTGACCGACGATAAAAAATCGGAGCTCGAGTTATATTTAAACAAGCCAATTGAAGATGATAGAGATAATTTCGATATTTTAGAATGGTGGAAATTTAATTCGGAAAATTTTCCTATAATGTCACACATGGCTAGAGATATCTTGGCAATTCCTAAGTCGGCAGTTTGTTCTGACAATGTATTTAACACCAGGGCGCTGGAGCTCGACAAGGCTATATATTATTCTGATTATTTTGATTGTAAAATTTTACAAGCTCAGATGTGCGGTCAAGATTGGCTTCGAAACTCGCCTCCTTGTTTTGATATTGCAAAGAAGTGTGAATTGAAAGAAACGATCGATGAGGGTATGTCAATCGATCCATTATACGCATATGTTTCTTGTGTTAGTTTTTGTTTATTGACATTTAACACGACTGTTTTCGAATTTTTGCAGAAATCGTAGCAGATTTCGGGTCGAGTTGGGGAGGAGGGAGTGACATTGACGGTGATTGGAGTATGGTATAATGGAAGTTGCTGATATTTTGGTTACTTCAATGATCTATATAGTGTAGTATAGATAGTGCTTTTAAAATTTTATTCATAGTAAGAGAGATTTATTTCATGGTGTTTATTTATTGACTTATGATGTTAAGGATTTACAATCTTAATCGGATGGTTAGTTGGATTTACAATCTTAGTTGTATGTAACGACCATTTATTTGCATGACCTTAAACAGGATGAGTCTACAGTATGTGGCACGCATTGCCACGTACTATAAACTTATCGTAATTAATTATGCTTTTTAATTTAGTTAAACGGTTTTCAAATAAATCAAATAATTAATAGCTTTCTTTCCTAATTAATTATTTGGTCAAGTATCCATGGACAAATCTTTTCCATTACCGCAATCTCTATTGCCTTGAGGCTTCAACCCACAAATCATCATTTCCCTATATTTTAAAATCCCTTGTACTGCAGCTCTATCGAACATCCTTTGCTAAAATAAAAATATAATAGAAATTATAGGCATATTATATAGAAGTTATCAACTTTTTAACAGTGTTATCAAATACCATAAATGTAGTTGGCAAATTTAACTTTTTTGGGATTGGCTCTTGACTTAGGTGTAAATATCTCAGATATGTGTCAATATTCTGCATGATAATAAAAAGTTAATAAAAATAATTTAAAACCTGTATATAATTTTAGATTTTGACTTATATTTTTACCTACTCATATAACCATCATCCTGGACAAAAACCCAAAGCTTCTTGCGTGTTTATTTGACATATTAATGATTGATAAACAGTCATTTATCTTTAAAAGTGAAAACATTAGTACAAATTTTCTTCTACTGATAAAAGAGGCAAATATTGCATGTACGTCTCTAGTACATAAAAGTCTTCTTTTCTGAACAACGTCCACTCTACATGTTTGTTGCATTTTTTCCGTTCAGCCTGCACAATTACCAAATTAGTTTATAACATAACTATTAGTAAATAATAATTAAAATAATATATTAATAATTTGATATATTTTTTATACCTCTCTACGTTCCCACCGTGTTATCGCTTCCAACTCTCTTTTACGTATATCTTCATCGATTTCATCCGATAATTCTGATGATTGATCTTTCATTTTCGACTCATTATTAATCAACTTTGAATCTAATTTTCATACCAATTTTGTGTTTAATGGAGTGACACTCTTTTTTTGCCTAAACTCTTTACCCTTTAATGATTGTTTCTTAAAACTTGTTGTTTTTTTAGGCAAATTTTTCAATGAAGTTTCCTTTAAAGTGACTAGTTTACCAGGAATTGAGAATCACTAAATTGGAAGTTCATTATTTGAAGTGGGATATTAGGAAGAGCACTAAGGGTTTTCACAATGTTTTCATTGACAATATAATTTTTCTTATCACTTTGTTGCAAAGGAGAAAATGATTTGGTAGGATAATAATTTAAAAACGGAGAACCACTTGATTGTCTAACCAGTTCATCACATTTTTTCTTTGATTTCTTAAATTCCGAATCTTTCTCATTGCCTAGTGTATCAACTTTTTTTTCTTATCCATATCAGCTTTTAAATCATTCCAAAACTTATCATCTAACTCATCATTTAAGCATTCATTCTTCAATGACTTATGAACTAACCCTCCTATGAAAGTTAACAATTTTTCTACATTAGTGTTTATGGCGCAAATTGTTTTTTCAATGTTCTTATTTGAATTTATCAGTGTATCTAATTTTTGCAGTTGAAGGGAGTTATTAGAATTACTATGAAGTTGCGATGAATGTTTGTTACTATCATGATCTTCAACATTAAGCTGCATACAAAAAAGATTCTAATGACAATATAAACTAACACGCCTTAAAAATAAATATATATACAATAAAATTCCTAAAATCTGATAATATATTCGATAACAATGTTTAAATATATGTTGCATATAAGTAAATCTGTTTATAATTTATAATAGTCTATAACATGATGCGTAAGTTTTAAGTTAAAACAAACTAAGCTTACCTTATTATTGATATTCTCGTGAGAATTTTGCTCAAACCTCTTCATAATTTGTTTTGCTGTACTCAAATTTAAATCCATGAATTCAATTATTTTAGATATATATATTAAGCGACCTCTCTTTCCAATTTTAAACTCACATAGTAAGAGTGTGTTTGGAATGTCCATTTTGAAAGAATTCAATTCATTTGAATTTACTTTATCAAATTTCTTTGTTTGGAACCAAACAAATATTGATAGAATTCAAATCATTCAAGATTTGGATTCTTGTGAATGCATTGATTTGAAATCTTGCAAAAAGTTGCAAGATTTTAAAGAAATTCATTTAAATTATACATTTGAATATTATTTTCATCATTTTAGCTTCTCATGTACTTTTAGTTGAAGAAGTCAAAATATTTATATAAATTATTTTGAAAAAATGTTAAATTTATTAGTTAACAATCAATTCAATTCTTTTATATAAAATAAAGTTTCCAAACAAAAGAATTTCACTAGTGCAAAAATGGCTTATTGGGACGCACCATTTGCGAGGGTTATACTAGAAACCGTCTGTAAAGTATGGACGGAACGACGGAGTAGATAATTAAGGGTTATTGCGGACGGTTGTTACGTAACAACCGTCCGCAATACTTATAACAGTATTACGGACGGTCATTAATTAACGACCGTCCGTAATACAAAGGTTATTGCGGACGGTTGTTACGTAACAACCGTCCGCAATACTTATTATAGTATTACGGACGGTCGTTAATTAATGACAGTCCGTAATACAAAGGTTATTGCGGACAGTTGTTACGTAACAACCGTCCGCAATACTTATTATAGTATTACGGACGGTCGTTAATTAACGACCGTCCGTAATACAAAGGTTATTGCGGACGGTTGTTACGTAACAACCATCCTCAATACTCCGTAATACACAGGTTATAGCGGGAAACAAAGGAGAAATAAACCCTATCTCTTTTAATTTACGTTGCAGCCGCGTCTTCCCTCTTTGGCAGAGATCAAATGGAGCTCTAATTTCCGGCAATGACAACCACTTTTAGGTTGGTTTTTCTTCTCTTTTATGATCTTTTTCTCTCTCTTCTCCTCCTCTGCTCACTGTTTCCTCTTTCTCTCATCCTCCTCTGCTCACTGTTTCCTCTTTCTTATCCATTGTCACCCTTTTTGCTCTTGCATTCATCAGTAAAGGTGTATTTGACTCTAGAAGAGGTTGAAGTCGAAGAAATTTCCAACTTATCTGAGGAAGTTCTATCTTTTGATTTTGCACAAGTACAATACATTTTTTTTCTTTCATTTTTGTTAGCTCTACTTTTGCTATTGGATTGGATAGGGATATTGTTCATTGCTCTTGAAAACATTAGTAAAGCTTAAAATTTTTATATGTAGAGTTTTACTTCGAAGTGCATTGCTAGTCTTAATTAGTTGATTATACTTTGTCTTCAAAGTGTTTGATAAAATGCCACAGTGAGTTGCTTTAAAATTATTTTCCAATTGGATTGTTTAACATTTTCATTCTCTTATTTCTCAGTTGCTCACTTCCTCCACCCTCAATTTTCAGTAGCCACTGATAATATTCTCGTGTCCTTCAATTTGGTTAGTTTTCTAACTTTCAATCTCTATTTGGCCTGGCTCTGTTTTGAATATATTGTTGTACTTCATTACTGCTTAATGTTGTAGTTGTTGTGGTATTTTTAACATTGGTGGTCTTTTAATATGATTTTGGAATTTCAGTTTTACTCTGTATGAAAGCCTAAGGCAGTAATGAAGAAGGGAACAACTGAGCCTTGAGG
>CATIWQ010059408.1:0-34631 GCA_949673415.1 Euphorbia schlechtendalii | reverse complement strand
AGATTTACCTAGTATCTACATTTGCATAAAAAATAACTACATACCACGTGAAATCTTTTATATGAAGTATAAAAATGACTTAATTCATAGTGTTAAATGTATAAAATTAATATGATAATAAGTGTAATTATACACTTATCACCTATGCGTTTACTTTCCGCAACTTACTTACCATTTTATGCATGTGTGATAAACATAAACTGAAAATATCTAGTTTAGTTCGAATATTATAAATGTGATTTCTCTCATAGTGTAATTTAAATAAAATGACGATGAAATAGATAACTCATCCTGGACCTGAATCTCTGAACTATGTTATCGCTTAGGCTTAATGGATCTAGGCTGTACCAAATTTTCCCGGAAGAGCTGATCCGAGTGGCGACTTTGAGTACCATAGACTAGAGATCCTTATCTCGAGTCTATTAAGCTTGAAAATCACTTTTTCAAAGAAAACCATTTTACTCTGAGCAGCATACCCCTTGCGACATCGCTCCCTTCGAAAAACCCCACGCCCCATCTCACGGGGCTGGTGCCTCGCGATGATCGCGCGGGTCAGAAACGTCGTCCGCTCACAGTATTTCGAACAAAAGCATATGCATTAGATGGCTTAGTCTTTAAGATTAGGATGCCCCTATTACCGTGAAGCTTGCGAAAGTATCATTTGTGACCCCATGGCGACCAAAGATACTTAGCGGGTGGATCACTTGTTGCCATATCGCATGTACCTCCCTCATTCTCACTTATTAGGGGAGAGGCTTGGAGTGTATCTTAGTGCAACAAGAACCTTCTACATCAACAATCCATGATCGAACTCATATAACGAAACCGTAGAAACTTCCCCTAGGTTTACCAAAACAAATGCATCTTTTGTGCAGGTTCGCTCCTTAATACTTCGCGGTATTAAGATGACCCAAGCCTAAATTTAGAAGCTTGACCCTTATACGTGGGAGAGATAAGGTTGGAAGTAATACGCTATGTGCTATGTGTTCATCACATTACCACATTTAGTTCATGAAAAGCATACGATTTGTTGTGCAGATACAAATTATACACACACATGTCATTATCCTGACACCGTCCACCTAGAGTAAGAAAGAAGTGATGAGACAGCGTCACTTAGGGTTAGGACCACCCATGATCAAGATAGTACTTACTAAGCACTCTAACCTCTGTCTGCTTAGAATCACGGACTTCTAAGCATAGGGTATAACACACCGTTCTACCTGAACTTGAACCTAGAAATAGAAGACGTGATAAGACAGCGTCACCTAGGGTTAGGACTACCCGTGACCAAGATAATGCTTACTAAGCACTCAAACCCCTATCCGCATAGAATCATGGATTTCTAAGCCTAGGGTATAACACACCATTCTACATGAACTTGAGCCTAGAACTAGAAGATGAGATAAGATAGTGTCACCTAGGATAAGATCATCCTTGATTCTAGCGGTGCTTGCTAAGCACTCAAACCTTTGTCTGCCTAGAATCGCGGATTTCTAAGCCATAGGGTATAACACAATTTTTTACCCGAACTTGAACTTAGAATTTGAAGACGCGACAAGATAGTGTCACCTAGGGAAAGATCATCTTTGGTTATAGTAATGCCTGTTTAGGGCAACAAACCCACTATACTAAGAGTCACATGGTACAATGCACTATTTACCCAGACTCGTACAATTGTGTGAAAGCTGAACAAAGCCACCTCACGACATGAGAAAGAGCCACAGTTGCGAATTCTCAAAAAGCCTAGCCTTTTACCACATGGGTATTACGGCAATCAACCTGTTTGTTCTAAATGGTTTGGCAAACATAAGTCACACTTTAAACCAAGCCTATTACCACACGGGTATTATGGTAATCAACTTGTTTGTTCCAAGCGGATTGGTAAACACAAATCATAACCTTAACCTTTTACCACACGGGTATTACGGCAATCAACCTGTTTGTTCCAAATGGAATGGCAAACATAAGTCACTCTTTTAACCAAGCCTATTACCACATGGGGTATTATGGTAATCAACTTGTTTGTTACAAGTGAATTAGCAAACACAAATCATAACCTCAGCCTTTTACCACATGGGGTATTACGACAATCAACCTGTTTGTTCCAAATGGATTGGCAAACATAAGCCACACTTTAAACCAAGCCTATTACCACACGGCTATATTATGGCAATCAACTTGTTTGTTCCAAGCAGATTGGCAAACACAAATCATAACCTCAACCGTTAACCACACGGGTATTACGACAATCAACCTGTTTTGTTTCAAATGGATTGGCAAAACACGAGTCACACCTCAACCATAAAGCCTATTACCACACGGGTATTATGATAATCAACCTGTTTTGTTGGATTGGCAAAACACGAGCCTACTACCATAAGGGTATTAAGGCAATCGACCTATTTTTTCCAAATGGATTGGCAAACACAACCCTCGACATCACATGTCACCTTAACCTCAAGCCCTCACCATACAGGTAAGGTCTTATTATCATTTGAGTTACGTCTTTATTACTAATGACTAACCCTGTTTGTTTCAAATGGATTGACAAACATGAATTTTATCACATCATGGCATATTAACCCTTTGTAATGCAGCCATGTCATATACATGTCGCGCATCAACATCAAGTATGTCAAACATGCATTTCATATCTGATGAAGCTGTTCGATTGCCTTTGCTTCAGTTAAGGCTTGGAAGAGGCTGACTTCCCTCCTCATCTGGATTTCCCCCATCATGGCTTGCCCAGAGAACTTTCTATTAAAGGGTATTTCACACACTCATTCTAGCAAAGACTCGAGTTCAGATTTGGGTTCGGGTTTAAGTTCAGATTTTGGTTCGAATTGGAGATCGATCTTTGGTTCCAGTTAGAGTTTCGGGATGACGGATCCTCAAGGTGGTTACGAAATAGATGAGTAGATTTTGCATGAGGTGCCAATTGTCCAACAAATCCCATTGAACACTAGCTTAGAATTGGCCAACGCTCTAAGCGCCATTCTCTACAGTGATCAATTTACTCAAGTGCTATAGTTGCACCTTCATCCACATCAGCCAAAGAACAGTACTTCAAACTATGCTCCCAATACTCACCTATCATCCCAGGTGGAAATCATGCCACTACTTCCCAATTTAGCGCTGGGACCTTGTAACTCCAATACCACTATTCGATTAATTTCAGATAGGTCAAACTTCTGGGGGTAATGATTATTCAGGGTTGAGGCAAGCTAACACCTTTCGGGTTGCTCAATCCTAGAATCAATTTAATCAGCGGCAAGTTGGTCAACAATTGGTTGATTCAAGTTCATTCCATCCGGGTTGGCATCACTCAACTTCATTTGCAAGAAAAGCTAGACCTTCATCTAGTTTCATTTCACCATGTTAGAGCTTTGCCTCGCAACCAGCGGTCCCTCAGAATTTGAGAGCCCTATCCTTTTTCATTGCGGGCACCTTCTGCTCCCAACTTTATGGTCACTCCCATGGGTGATAATTGGGAAAGAAGACCCTCTGCACATGGAGGATGAGGATGCTAATAAAGTAATAATTAGTATTTTAAACTCTTTCATGTTAACAAACTATGTCAATGAGGCTTTTGAATCTTCGAATGCTTCAAACTTTGCTTGCTTGCTTGATATTCTTTCAGATGACATCACACATTCTTGTGAACATAAGCATAATGTTTTTAGCATGCATGATACATCATCACATGAAATTAATTTGGGTATTAATGAATCCCCTATAATAATTTCAAATGATTTGACTCTTGATGAAAAATGAGAGATAACATGTGTACTTAGACAACACGTGATAGCATTTTCCTGGTCCTATGAAGACATGCTAGAGGTAGATAAAAGATTGTCAAACACAAAATCTCCACTGACCATTAAGTCAGTCAAATAGAAGATGATATGATTGAGACCAAAATGGTCCGGTAGAGTCAAGATAGAGGTAACAAAGCAAATCGAAGCTAAGTTCCCCAAAGTAGTTAAACACTCGATAGGTTAGCCAACATAATGCTAGTGCTGAAGAAACAAAGAAGGAGTCAAGCATTTCAATCTATCATCGAATTCATCACTCGGCTCATCACCATTTGTGGGCCGATCATCACACTATTGAAGGAGTACCAATAGACAATGCCTGTTTACGTTCGATAGAATCAAGCTACGTCTAATGTAGGTTTTGAAGCCTTCCATCCCTGATAAATCACTCATTCCCTATTTGGTTGTTAAGAAATCAGGGGGAACAATTGAAAAGGTGAATATCAAGCATTATCGCTCATCACCGTGTATACCTCAAGCCAACATAGCAGCAAGAGCAGCCAATAAATTAATCAGAAAATGTTGAATGAATAAGCTGTTAAAGTCATGAATCCACCAAGATAGGTTCAAACGCTATCATGTCTAGGTGAAAGAAATAAATCATATAAAAAGCAGTATAAAAAGTAATTAGCCTGTCAATTAGCACTCTGCTAGTTGAGCAAAAATTAGGGCCTATTTTCAAAAAACAAAAAGAATAGTCTGCTGAGTTGAAAACTCGAAAAGGGCAGCTCAGGCAAAACTTAGGACATTGAGAGAAAAGTGAAAACAATTATTAGAAAACCTGAAAGTGCTAGTCAATGGCGGGAGTCAAATCTTTTGAAACATTTATACCCCTGTTAAGTTCATCAATGAATTGTCATTCTTGCTGAATCTTTATGCATATGTTTATCTTGATTGTTTGCATGCCAACTGTAGAATATCGCAAGTAAGCATCCCATCACATCATGGTTCAATAAAAACAAAAAAAATAATAAAAAAAGAAAAAAAAGAAAAGATAAGTCTGCCGGATTGAAAACCTGAAAGGGCGGTCTAGGCAAAAATTAAGACAAGGTTCGATAGATTGAAAACCCGTAAGGACGGTCTATGCAGAAATTAGAACCAAATAAATATCAAATTCATCATCCTCTCCTCGGAATGGCGTAAGGAATCATCTATCTCCTCCAGATATTAGGACGAATATCTTCTGATTTCCCTCGTAGAGAGGATTGCCACAATAAAAGCTTCCAAGCTCTCATTATCAACTTCAAAGTGAGCATCACCAACGTGGTTCAGGATCAACAGTAACATCATTGGCACCATACAAAAGAAGGAAACGAGTGTAAAAAAGTTAATGACTCATCCAAATCCTCTTCATCCAAATTCTGGCTTTGAACTTAACTCTGATTCATCCACAAAATCGAACTTCGACTCGGACCCATGTCCATCATCACTCTGAAGAAGTCATGTCTAAAAAACTCGACCATTGAGAGTAAAGCAACCATGGAATGCCCAATGGATGAATACTAGGGGCAATCATGCACCATCGTAGGAGGGTATCAACTCGGAAATATCCGAAAGGCTCCTCATGCTATGAAGCCTCTACTATCGACCATGCCCAGTGCTCCAAAGCCAACGACTCCTACAATAGACAAACATACATCACATGATAAATGTTGTTCATGTATAAAGTCATTCATACATGCATACGCATCATGTCACTTACAGGTGAAGGTGATGTTAAACTGAGGCAATGTCATTCCGATGAGAAAAACACTCTACCTGCACATGAGGAAACTACAAGTATCAAGAAGATGTCGGAGCAGCACATCATCAAAATTGAGAATGACAATGGCCCAACTCAAGTCATTTCAACTTTCATCAAATTCAAGCCTACCTAGGCCTCTTTTAAGTAGCACAACATCATAAAAGCCTCCCAAAACAACAAAGTGGCCATCAAGACATCCCCAAAAATCTCGAACTCAAATTTCCACGTTTATCATGGGCCTGAAGAAAAATTCTTTATTGAAGGGGTAAAATTTTTTTCTTTCAGCAATCTCAATCAAGGAATTAAAACATATGTCACAAGTATCTACTAATAAAATTCCTCATTCATGCAGGTACCCCTTCAACTCACAAGGGGCATCTATGTTCAACTCACAGCAGTCAACGTATCATCAAAGGAATTGAGCACATGGCTTTCATCCTTTCCCCAGCAGTTTCGAGGGTCACAGTCAACCAAGAGGTCAACTCACAAGGGCCATCTATGTCAGACACACAGCAGTCAATGTATCATCAAAGGCATGGAGCACACGGCTTTCATCCTTTCCCCAGCAGTTCTGAGAGTCACAGTCAACCCAGATGTCAACTCACAAGGGGTATACAACAGATCGCAATGGTCAACTATCCCACAGCAAATTCCGATGAAGACTTAACATAGTTGACGTATCATCAAAGGCATGGAGCACACGGCTTTCATCCTTTCCCCAGCAGTTCCGAGGGTCATAGTCAACCTAGAGGTTAACTCACAAGGGGCATCTATGTCAGACTCATAGAAGTTGACGTATCATCAAAGGCATGTAGCACACGGCTTTCATCATTTCCCCAGCAGTTCCGAGGGTCATAGTCAACCCAGAGGTCAACTCACAAGGGGCATACAATTCAAATCGCAACGGTCAACTATCCCATAGTAGATTCCGATGTAGACTTACCACAGTCGACGTATCATTAAAGGCATGGAGCACACGGCTTTCATCCTTTCCCCAGCAGTTACGAGGGTCACAGTCAACCCAGAGGTCAACTCACAAGGGGCATCTATGTCAGACTCACAGCAGTCGATGTATCATCAAAGGCATGGAGCACACGGCTTTCATCCTTTCCCCAGCAGTTCCGAAGGTTATAGTCAACCCAGAGGTCAACTCACAAGGGGTATACAATTCAGATCACAATGGTCAACTATCCCATAGTGGATTCCGATGAAGACTTACCACAGTCGACGTATCATCAAAGGCATGGAGGACATGGCTTTCATCCTTTCCCCAGCAGTTCCGAGGGTCACAGTCAACCCAGAGGTTAACTCACAAGGGGCATCTATGTATAATCAAAGGCATGGAGCACATGACTTTCATCCTTTCCCCACCTGTTCTGAGTGTCACAGTCAACCCAAAGGTTAACTCACAGGGGGCATACAATTCAGACCGCAACGATCAACTATCCCACAGTGGATTCCAATGAAGACTTACCACAATCGAAGTATCATCAAAGGCATGGAGCACACGGCTTTCATCCTTTCCCTAGCATTTCGAGGTTCATAGTCAACCTAGAGGTTAACTCACAAGGGGCATCTAAGTAAGACTCACAACAGTCGATGTATCATCAAAGGTATGGAGCACACTGCTTTCATCCTTTCCTCAACAGTTTCGAGGGTCACAGTCAACCTAGAGGTTAACTCACAAGGGGTATACAATTCAGACCGAAACAGTCAACTATCCCATAATGGATTTCGATGAAGACTTACCACAGTCGACGTATTATCAAAGGCATGGAGCACACATCTTTCATCCTTTCCCCAGCAATTCTGAGGGTCACAATCAACTCAGAGGTTAACTCACAAGGGGCATACAATTCAGACCACAATGGTCAACTATCCCACAGTGGATTCCGACAAAGACTTACCACAGTCGACGTATCGTCAAAGGCATGAGCACACGGCTTTCATCCTTTCCCTAGTAATTTCAAGGGTCATAGTCAACCTAGAAGTTAACTCACAAGGGGTATACAATTCAGATCGTAATGGTCAACTCACAAGGGGTATACAATTCAGACCACAACGGTCAATAATCCCACATCAGATATTAAAGAAGAATTACCACGGTTGACGTATCGTCAAAGGCATGGAGAGCACGACTTTCATCCTTTCCCCAACAGTTCTGAGGGTCACAGTCAAAGCAAAGGTCAACTCATAAGAGGCATTAATTCAGATCGCAACGATCAAACATCCCACAGCGGATTTTAACGAAGACTCATAGTAGTCATCGTATCATCAAAAGGCATGGAGAACACGGCTTTCATCCTTTCCCATACAGTTCTGAGGGTCATAGGAAACCCATGGTCAACTCACAAGGGGCATATAATTCAGACCGCAACGGTCAACCATCCCACAACGGATTTCGATGAAGACTTAACAGAGTCAACGTATCATCAAAGGTATGGAGCACACGGCTTTCATCCTTTCCCCAGCAGTTCTGAGGGTCACAATCAACCCAAGGTCAACTCACAAGGGGTGTCCATCATAGACTTTTTACAGTTCGCATTCCTTTTCATACTTTTTACAGTCAATGGACTTTCTAAAGTCCGCATTCCTTTTTAGATTTTTTTACAGTCAATGGACTTTCTACAATCCAAATCTTCTTCAGACTTTTTACAGTCAATGGACTTTCTACAGTCCGCATTCCTTTTCAGACTTTTTTACAGTCAATGGACTTTCTACAGTCCTCATTCTTTTTTAGACTTTTACAGTCAACAGACTTTCTAATCTAAATCTTCTTTAGACTTTTTACAATCAACGGACTTTCTACAGTCTGCATTCCTTTTTAGACTTTATACAGTCAACAAACTTTCTACAGTCCTCTTTCCTTCTGACTTTTTACAGTCAAATGAACTTTCTACAGTTTGCAAATTTCTGACTTTTTACAGTCAACGAAGTTTCTACAGTTAGTAATTTTCTGACTTTTTACAATCGGTGAACTTTCTACAGTTCACATCTCTCTAACTTTTACAGTCAAACGAACTTTCTACCGTTCGTAAATTTCTGACTTTGTACAGTCAACGAACTTTCTAAAGTTCATAATCTTCTAACTTTCTACAGTCATCGAACTTTCTACAGTTCACATCTTTGCTGAATTTTTACAGTCAACGAACTTTCTACAGTTCGTAATCTTCTGACTTTCTACAGTCAGCTTTCTACAGTTTGCAATTCTTTGAATTTTTACAATCAAACTAACTTTCTACCGTTCACAAATTTTTGACTTTTTACAGTCAATGAACTTTCTACAATTCGCAACTCTCTGACTTTTTTACAGTCAATGAACTTTCTTCAATTCGTAATCTTCTAACTTTTTACAGTCAAACGAACTTTCTATAGTTCACATCTTTTCTGACTTTTTACAGCCAATGAACTTTCTATAGTTCACATCTTATCCCAGCCATTTTTTGGTCAGCAGATTTTCTACAGTCCACGTTGCAGTAGGCTTGTCACCGCCTGCACACGGGATTCTCAACCAGGAGGACAGAGGCACACAGTCAACATTCTCTCCCCAACGGTTCTAGCGGTATCAACCAGCCGAAGGTCAACCTTCATGGGGCAATAATTACCAAGCAGGCAATTCAAAAGGGACATCAAGAGACTAATCCCCGAAAGACACCGCACCGAGATGAAAGCTTTAAGCCATCATCCCCAAAGAGTGCCAATCGCCACCGGGCAGGTATTATCTTTATACCCCTCTATTCTTTCAATCGTGGGACCATACTGATATCATATCAGTAGTGATCCCACAAGGGGCAGCTTGTGAGCATGGGATTTTTTACTCCCGACTTGCGAATTTGATGATGAAGTTGTAATTTTTTCCCTTGTTAGCTTTTCACTTTTTACATGGTCCTGAATTCATCTGGAGGAAGCGTGTTTTGTTTCATTGAGCCATAACCCTTTTTTAGGCAAATTCAGCATAAAAAAGTACAAGGCGAAGATGACATTGCAATGTCGGTACCGACATCGCAATGTCGTTACCGATATTGTAATGTTGGTAACGACATTGCCAATGTCGGTATCGATATTGCAATTTTGGTAATGACATTGCCAATGTCGGTAATGACATTACCAATGTTGTTAACGACATCAGCTTTACAGGTAGACCAAAAAAGCGATTCTTGCATCATTTAGTAAAAAAGACCCAACTTTACCCCATAATTTTGGATTTTCTTGACTTTACACCTTGCCTACATAATGCCATCCAACATCAAGCATAATTAGAGGAAGAAAATAATGCAATAAGGATAAAAGCAAGTGGCCTAACCACTAAGCAAGTGGGATTTTGGATTGAAGGGAGCCCATAAGGGCTGAGTTCAGTCAAAGGAGAAGGGGAATGGAGTTCCAGAATAAGGAGCTCACATTTAGCATCAAAAAAGATTAAAAAGAAAGAGAAGAGCAAGTTTGAGTGTTCTTGAATGGTTTTTCTTGAGTTTTTACATTAAACTTAGACTTTAAGCTTCCCACGACTTGAGATTTCGGGTTAGTTAGATTAAACTCCTGAGGTTTAGACTTGAATGGAGAGTCTACAACATCTTTATCACTCACTTGAAGGTTATTACACCTTCTGAAATATCTACTTTGGCAAGGAATAGATCCCTTCCAAAGATTTTTGATAAATCACCAAATTCAACCAAAAATAAACAAGAGCTTCCCGGAGGACTTCATAGACCTTAGAGAAAGTGGATTCATGATTACGGGGTAAGCCTCTGAGTTCCTAGAGTTTGTGCTTACATTTATATGCTTTTCTTTTTTGAAGTTTCATTTTCTTTTCGGTTATTTCCATTTTCGCACACCAATTAATTTTTCAGAATTTACAATATGATTTCAAATCTTTTTGAGTATTTTGTTTACATAAAAATATTCTACACATCTTGATGTTTCCAAAATGATAAAGATAGGCAATGTCGTTAATGACATTGGCTTTGGCAGAGTGCAATTTTGCTTTGTTTTGCTCCGTTTCGAATTGTTTGTGCTCGGAACGACCCGCTGAGACCTTTCTGAGTTTGGGAATGCATCACTGGGGGTAAAAAACCTCTAAATTGTAATTATTTAGGATTTATAAATGATTTATTAATGTATTAATATGTTGATTAAGGTTTGGAGTAGCAACGGAAGCGCTTCGAGCTATTCATATCGATATCACCCTTCATAGGGAAGTCGTTAAAGATATGGATGACATCGTTATCATTGTTAACCCAAATGATGGATATGTTGTGCATGATCGGCCTAGATTTATGTTTCTAAATGTTGTTTTAGGTCACCCGCATGAAAGGAACTCAAGTTCTCGGATAACCGACTTAACAATATAACATACGACATTTTTACTAATAAAAATGACCAACATAGTTGAAAATAAAAATGAAAAATTTTCATGGAATAAGAACTTCGAAATCTAAGTTATTTTTACCTTGACCGCTCGGGTCTCACAAAATCGAAAAGAACATACTTGTAATTATATGTGATATGCCGTATTTGTGCTAACCTTTGTGCATGCAGGTAGTCTAGGATAGATGTATGTTGGGATTTAATTTCCTTCAGGTATCACTTTCAATCTTGAAATAAAATGTAATATTTGCTAGATATCGATGTATTTTAGGCGATTGTATCCCTTAGATTTCAATGTATATAGGCTATTTGTAAACCCCCAAACCGAATGATGTAATTGATTTTCCTGTAGAATAGGCGTGATTACTTTCCTACGCGTTTAATTTCCACAACGTACTTACCATTTTATGCGTGTGTGATAAACATAAACTGAAAATTTATAGTTTAGTTTGAATATTATTAATGTGGTTTCTCTCCTCGTGTAATTTAACTCAAATGATGATAAAATAGATAACTCATCCCGGACCCGAATGTCTGAACTATGGTATCGCTTAGGCTTAACAGATCTAGGCTGTACCAAATTTTCCCGGAAGAGCTGATCCGGGTGGCGACTCTAAGTACCATAGACTAGAGATCCTGATCTCGAGTCTATTAAGCTTGAAAATCACTTTTTCAATGCAAACCATTTTACTCCGAGTAGCACACCCCTCGCGGCGTTGCTCCCTTCGAAAAACACCATGCCCCATCCCACAGGGCTAGCGCCTTGCCGCGACCGCGCGGGTCTGGAACGTCGTTCGCTCACACTTAGCATCTAAGTTAAGAGCATTACCAGTTGATGAGTGCCTTTCTTTAGTCCTGCGCTCCCTTAGAACAGTACTCTTATAGCACTAGCCTCCAATATAGGACAACCTCTGTGATTGATCCACACGAATCATTATAGACTAAAACCTCCGTTGAGGAAGAACTCATTAGTAGACAGTAGTTGCTAGATTGCTCGAAGATCAACCCAAAAAGATTAACTGAGAAGGCTCACTTCAAAATAGAAAGAGCCTTCCAGAGAATTCTTGCGACGTTGGAAAAACTCGTGGAGCATCTCGTAAAAATCTCACAAGGAAAGATGTCAAACTCAGAATGAAGGCTGAGCTAAAGTAGTTTGAAAAGGAAAGGGGGAACCACTATATATAGTGGGAGGGGAGCAAATTGCTCCCCTAAATTTACAATGTCCCACTAACGGGATGACCCCGCAGAGCTCCAAGCACCGTGAGTTAACCCGCCGCACAGCCCGTTTATGCGGGCTGTGCATAACCTACATAATGCAAGCCCTAGCGAGCTTACCTTGTGCCACAAGCCCAGCTTGTGGCCATGCTAGCAGACCTACTTAGCAGGCCCGCATAAGTGCTGGCAAGCAGCGCTTACTAGCCTGCTACCCACCAGCATGCGTTGGTCTAAGGCTAGTGCATGCTAGTGGCCCACGAGCAAGTTTGCTCATCGGGAAGAAGTGCAGGCCCCACCTACGAACAACCCGTGTTCAGGGGCCCACTCGTAACTGGAAAAATTCCCTTGCTACGCCCTTGTGCAAATTTTCCGAAATTCCCCTTTAATCCTTTTAATTATTATTTAGTCCAACCAAATAATAATTTATCCAACGATTTTGACATCCTTAATATTCTCGACATGGACCCAATCTATAAGTTATTTACTTAGTCCGATAAAGACCCAAAGTGTGTGACCTTATAGGATCCCAGAGTTTAGAGTCACTAGAGGTTAACCTAAACTTGGCTTCCCATCCGGGAACCTTAAGGCTCAGTGTTCCATACCGATATGGAACATGATAACTCTAGATGATAAAATGGGCTTTCTAACAAAGGCTTATGATCCCCCGATACTCGGAACGTCACATGCTTGTGACTTGATCTTGTTCTGCAATAGTAATCAATACAATACACTCTATCCATAAGGTTAAGTACCATTTAGTTTATTAAGCTCGGATTAAGTGTCAACTCAAGTAATAGTCGTACCTATCCTAGAATTAGACTCGTTCATGAAGAACACCAATTGCTAAAATGTATCAAGATAACTAGAAACCCATTCTACCAATCTTATACTCTGATAAGAGGTTCATGAGTGTGTCTCTTCAACAAAGGCCTTAAGGTACATCTCCCATTATATCACTATATCAGAAGCGATGGATCCCATCTTGACTACCCTGCTTACCAACGAGTAATCATCACTATACTTGTAATCACCCGTATCATCTTGATCGCCAGGGTATGAATAAGTATGAGCCAAAGTATAACAACTCCTATACAAGGTAACTAGTATCTCAGGTTAAAGGATACTTATACTGCTATTGCAATAAGACATGATACTAGTACACGGATATAGTTAATTTCGAGTGTCTATCTTTTAGCGATCTTCAATGTATTACCTGAATACATTCATGTGTTAACTCAAGGTACCACCTTCATCTCGTGAGATCGGTTGCGTGGATCTAACCAAGGAGTAAGCCTACACATGCTAGTCTGTCTGCTTCATTGATGTTTAGTCTCAATGAAACTATTAATAGGGATATTTAGACTATTCATAGTAACACATGTGTGCAGTTCTCACATCATATAGCTCCCACTATGTCCTCACACTTTCACACTATGAAGTAGTCATGGACTTTGTCTTATCAATGTACATTATATAATAACACATATATATGATACCAATGAGATACATAACATAAACAAACACTAATAAATAATAAAGATGCCTTTATTATTATAATAATCTGAAATAGTTTGTACATTATAACTATTTAAGATATATTACCTTAATTACCTCTAAGGCATACATCATGTCTAACATGAAGAACCTAGACTGGAAGAAACTCGAGAGGTTTGGCTTATGGGGACTCCGTTACCTCGCGTTCCACCCCGTAAATATGGCTTCAATTAGGGCCGTGCTCTCATTTTAGGATTTGACTACCCATGTTTTTCACTTCACCCATCATGAGCTTTGTCTAATGATTGAAGAGTACTGGAATATCCTCAAGATTCCGTGCACTTGGGCTTTTTGTTCGCCACTTTTCTACTAATAATATAAAAGCTCTAAATATGAACATGTGTTGTCAGTACCACTTATCAAATAGAAAAATGATGATAACTGCAAGTATACAGTTGCGATGAGTTTTAAAAGATATCGATCCCATAGGGAAGGAATTAGGTTCGAAGGATCAATTAGAGTTATGGAACAAAATAAAATAAAATAAGTTGAAGGTTTTGAATGGTGGATAGAGGAATGGACAGACACATGAACAGATTAGAGAAGATGAAAAGCATATAGATATTCTCTAAGAACAATTATAGTGTAGAAAAATACCAAAGTGCAAAGGTAATTGTGGAGAAGAAGAATGCATTCATCCTTAATAAGTTTGTTTGGAGAGTTTTTAGGATCGAAGACTCTCTTACTTGATAATTCAGCCCAAACACTATTTAGTTGAAAAGAATCCATCATGCTTGATGAATTGACAATCTCGAATCCGAACCATTCACCATCATCTCTCTTGTGATGGTGTATTATTATCCTTGATTTTGAAACTGAATCACCCTCTTCCTTGAATCTCCAAAATCAAATGTCACTAGAGATTTGAGAATCCATTCTCGATTTTGCAGAAAATGCAAATTCACAAACTTTATGAGTCCAAGAGCTGAAAGATAGACCTCCATCTCTCTATGGAGATTCAATGTTTCCAAGAAGACCAAATCTAGGAATATCATCCCGGTGATATCCAATTTGTTGAGCTTTTTAAAGTGTTTGCCTTCTTATCTTGTCCTTAAAGGGAAGGACAATCATACTCTTCTTGGTATGATTGGGTTTCTCTTCTATTTGCTGATTTCTTGACACGAGTCATATTGGTTTGAAGTAAAAGGTTGAAAAAGGTTTTGAATGTAGAAGATTGAAGAAAAATAATTTCAGAAATTTGTAAGCTATTTGAAAGGTGTAGAGGCTAAGGTTCAACTTGGACATATTTATAGAGATTTAGGGGTCTCTAATTGGTCATAATTGATATTATAGCCTTTATGCTCAAAACTAGTGATAAGTGTATAATTACACTTATTATCATATAAATTTATACAATAAACACTATAGTTTTTGTCATTTTTATACTTCATATAAAAGATTTCACGTGGTGTGTACTTGTTTTTGATGCAAATGCAGATACTAGGTAAATCTTGGGAGTAAAATGAACTAAAGTGGAATTCTATGAAAAAGAGTGAAAAAGGTTCAAAATGATGCGTGGAACTTGAAGATTTGGCTTAGAATCGAAGTTGTCAAAGATCAGTGAAGTTACAAGGAGATTTATGAAGAAAACTCAATTCACGGTCGTGACAATACCTCGCCGTCATGACCTGTTCACTTCAGAAATAGAAATCTGCCAATCAAAGGTTCATGGTCATGAATCACATATTACGGTCGCGACATGGACGGTTTTCTGGTATTATCTTCTTAACTACCAACCGCCAGATAAGCATGATCAACCGCCATCAACTACCAATGAAAAGACACTTATCAAGAGTCAACCAATCATTAAAAGGTGCCTATCCATTGTGGATTGAATTAAAGCCTCTCAACCAATCATATTGAAGAGATGCAATCTTTCACCAATGGATGTGAATCTTCATTTGGATAGATGCAACCCTTCAAACTATATAAATAGGGCTCCAATTCATCAACAATTTCATGGGATTCAAGTGCATCAGCAGTGCATTGGATTAGTGTGGTATAGAGTGCAAAACGTGATAGAGAGATATAGTGTGTGTATAGTTAGATTTGCTACATTTTTAAGTGCTAGCGAGAAAATGTTTAAGTGATTCGAATCCTTGTTTTGATCACTAGATTTCTCTACATTCTCAAGCGATTGTTGTATAAGTGTACTGGCAAATCACTTATCAATAAAAGTTTTCATTCTTCAATATTTGTTTGTTCGATGTTCGCAAAGAATAGCATCCTAGCGGAGGTTCTGTACGGTCCGAGATCGAATTCAAAGCAGACGCAGGAATTGCGGCAATTGACGACTCCCATTAAAGAGTGGATACGGTTTGATCAACTTTAGCTTTCACTTGCATACCTTACAACTTTGATTTGCTTTCTACTTATACTTTCTATTTCGAAGTTTATGATATGTCTATGTGTCATAATGCGTATTTTGTGTTAAATCTTTTATATTAATCAATTTATATGCATTAGAGTTAATTTTAAGAGTAGTTACGGGGTTAACAATATCGTGTATAATCATTGGATCTATGATATAACACTGTTTAGTGAGCCAACATTTTTGGAATGGTAACTTGCTAAATGTGGCTATGTGAAAGCGACCCATACTAAGCATAGTATTGATGTTGTCCAGGTTTATATAATTGTCTTAATTCATTTGGGCTAGGTTTAGAAAAGTAATTTCATGTGTTGCTCTGCAGCGAATAATTGAACATCTAGGTATTTTGAACCGAGTCTGTTAGATTAGTTTAGTGAATCGTAACATCTTTGTTGAACTTGCATGTTTTCTCTTCTATCTTTATTTCATAGGAAAATCTATATATTTAGATTCTCTAATCTTTCGTATCTATTTTAACTCATTCTTCATTCTAACCCTCCTATCCAAAATATCAATATATTTTATTTTCTTTCTTTTGTCTTCCTTATTGATCTTTAGATCTAGTCCTTCCCTGTGGGATCGATATCTTTTAAAACTACATTGCAATTTTATACTTGCAGTTATCATCATTTTTCTATTTGATAAGAGGTACTGACAACACCTATACTTTACGCGAATAAGTTTTTGGTGCCATTAATATATAGCTAAACTCTTTGCGAAAAAGTTATTAAACTTATCGGTAGAAAAGTGGTGAACAAGTTTTTGGAGCCGTTGCCGGGGAAGGCAAGTGCGTTCTAGAGATCGAATTTTCCAGGGAAAGCAAGTACATTCTAGAGATTAATTATGTATATTTATTTCATTTCCTATATTATACAATTTTCTAATCTTATTCTAGATATGAAAAGTCTATGATATAATCATCTTGGAGGTGATACGTCATAATATTTCATCTTAATTCTTGTTAAATAGAAAATTTTCTTCTATTTTCGCATTCACTTTTGCGACTGTCTATCATGCTCGTGAATTTCCTACAAAACTTTCTGTTTCTCAAAATTTTGTTAGTCATGATCGTAAATTGTGATCACGATCGCAACCTGTACGATAACTGCAATAGTTTGGATAATTATTCGATAGTTATTCCACTAAACTCTATAAAATTGATGCACGACTGTTCATCAATCACCCACCTCTGCAATCTGAGTTCTTCTATCCAAATCAAAATCTATTCCAAATTCCAAAATCCTTTCATTCCCTACAAATTTTCTTTCTTACAAAATGGTTTATCCGACGAGATCCTGTGTTTTTCAGCTATGAGCACGGGGTTTTGAACCAGCTCGCGCGTTCGATGATGATGGCTTTTTCGGGATTTTATCCTTGAATCACACAATTTTCGAGTATCCTGATGCATCCGAATGCGAATCCTCCTCGTCTCAAAATTCAAAAAAAGACATTTTTGATAAATTATTTAATTGATTAATTAAAATATAAATAATTAAATAAATAATAAAAAAAATATTAATTAAAAAAATATAAAATACAAAAAATACATAAAACATGATGGAAAACCAGATTCGAGGACCCACATCGCCAAAGGAATGTGAGGCGAACCTCGCCAAAAAAGAGTTCGACGAGGCAAGCCTCGCTAAGCTGTGGCGAGGCATGGCCTTGCCAGAGACTGTGGTGAGGCCGAGCCTCACCAAACTTTGGCGATGCCCCTACCTTGCCAAAGAGCTTGGCGAGGCTCCCTCGCCAAGCTTTGGTGAGGCACGCGGCCTCGCCAAAGTCCGGTTGAGGGGCCTCGCCGGACTTTTTTTCCGGCGAGACCCCTTACGAGAAAAACATACCTTTTTTGGATTTCTAGGATTTTTCTATAAATAGTTAGGTCTTTTTCGATTAACGAGATCCCGAAATGATCAGACAAAAATATAACTTTTAGAACGACTCGGAATTCCAAGAATAAAATAAACAATTTTTGGACTTTCTACTACAACTTTTTTACCTAAACAAAAAGATGAGGAGGATTTCTCGAGGACCGATCGGATTTCTTCGACGTGGATTCATTCAGTAAGGGTAAGCCTCTGAGTTCCTAGAACTGCAATTCTCGTGCTTTCAATGTTTAATTTCTTCTTCTGATTTCTTCTGCGAACCTAGGACTTTCTCTTCTTTTATTTTATTTTAAGTGTTGTAATTCTTCTTCATCTTTTTCTTTATTAAAAGGAGATGTATGTTAGAACACCCCCACGAAGGGAATAAAACATATTCCCGGATAACATACCTCACTTTTTACCATGCGAGAAATTTCATTAATTAAAATGAGCAACCAATGTGCTAATAAAATGAATGGTTTTATTTAAATAACAAACACAATATCGCGATCGTTTTTTAAGGCCACACAGGCCTCGCTGAATTAAAAACCGAACATACGTGCTATCCCCTGTGTTAACCTTTGTGGATGCAGGTAAATTAGGATTAGATGTATGTTTAGGACTTTAATTTTCCTTCGGGTATCGTAATTTCAATTTTTGGGAAATGTAATTGATAGGTTAGCGGGCGGTTGCATCTCCCGATTTTTGAAGCCTTGTAATTTCCATTTTTCGCTTTTACTTTCCGTATTTACTTACCGTTTTGTGGATGGTTTATTTTTCCACTTTGTGAATGATTTATTATTTCGCAATACATGAACCATGCATCTAAACTCCAAAAATGACCTAAGTGCGAATATGCGCAATTAAAAGAAAGCGGTTTTCTATAGATGTAATATAATGTGATCCAATGAGAAATAAGCAACTTATCTCGGACCCGAATCTCTGTGTCTTGGTGGGCCGTCCCCTGGACTTTAAGCCTCACAGGACTCTAATTCCTGGAAAGAGCTAATCCAGGTGGTGACTCCACACTAAGAGATGGCGGATTCGGGTTAGAACCGATCTTAAACTTTTTTCGCTGTTTTTCTCTTTCAAACCTTTTTCGTGGGTCCCCGACCCGGTGCTTTCTTCTTTTTCAAACACCCCGGTGGACCGCGCCTCTCATCTCGTGCGCTCTCGGCCCACCGGTCCGTGTCGCCCACTCATAGTAATTATACACTTATCAACTTCTTTTGCGTATTTAGATTGGTTAATGAAAATACTATCTTCTGTTTGTTTGATTAGAAGACTCAGAAAGAAGTTCAATTCTCTTAACATAGACATTTCGAACTCACTCTTCATCTGCTTACTAAATTCTTTGCACATTGTTTCATCAGTTTCTCCAAATATAATATCATCAATGTATATCTGGACTAGCAACACATCTTCTTTTCTTTACTTGATAAACAGAGTCGTATCTGCTTTTCCTCTTTCATAGCCTTTGCTGATTAAGAAATTAGTCAGCCTCTCATACCATGCTCTTGGAGCCTGCTTCAATCTGTAGAGGGCTTTCTTCAGTTTGAAAATGTGCTCTGGATTTTTCGCATCTTCAAATCCTAGAGGTTGGCGAACTTATAATTTTTCTTGAATGAATCCATTTAAGAAAGCGCTTTTAATATCCATTTGAAATATTTTGAAATTCATATGGGATGCAAAGGCACAAAGGATTCGAATGGCTTCAAGTCTGGCTACTGGAGCATAGGTTTCATCATAGTCAATGCCTTCCTGCTGATTATAACCTTGAGCGACAAGTCTAGCCTTATTCCTGACAATAGTGCCATCTTCATCAAGCTTGTTTTTGAAGACCCATTTGGTGTCAATTATTGATTTTCCTTTAGGCTTAGGACCTAGATCCCAGACATCATTACGTTTAAACTGATCCAGTTCCTCTTGCATTGCAATCATCCAATAGTCATCTCCTTCTGCATCTTCAAACTTCTTGGCACTACGCCATAGATGGTCTATTGCAACACCGGAAAAATGTTGCTTAAAGTGCTAAAAATGATGCAACAGCTTCTATTGCAACACTTTTCGCAAAAAAAAGTGATGGTTCTGCTCTCCTTGCAATAGTTATCTGTTGCAACACATTTCGCATCTGTAGCAACACACTAAAAAAGTGTTGCAACAGGCGGCTGTTGCATCACTTTTTAATCCTATTGCAACAGCATTTTTATTGTTGCTAATAACTCTCCCGCTGTCACGGTTAACGACCATTAGAATAATGGCAACACTTTTTCACTGCAACAGCAACACTTCTTTTTACACTTTATTTATCATTTGAATCATTTTTTATTCAAATTTGCAACATTTTTACAATACACTTTGTCTCACATTTGCAACACGTATTCCCATTATTGCAACACTATTTTCCAAACACTTGAATGCAAAATTTTAACACAATTCTAAAATATTATAACTTTTTTTATTAAACACATTGTAATACTAGCAAAAAAATTTGAATTTTATATAAATTAAATATTTCATAATACATAATATGTAATTGTATGAAAATCTAGAAAAAAATAAAGGTGAAAAAAGTAACATGATATAAAATTAAAATATCCTAAACTAAACGTCTTAATCTATTTCCATACAAGAAACATTGTCATATCCATGGTTTATCTTCAAGCATTGTAGTGCCTAATGTTGTTCAATCAAGGTTGGAATCATTACCTATAAAAAAGAAAACCAAAGTAAGAACAAGAAATGATACATATGGATCATACATTTACTTGCATATGGATCATACATATAGAAACATAATGAATCAGCTGCATTTTAGCACACGAGTAGAAGACAATGAATCATTTGCATATAGAATAACAAATCAAAAAAATGACTGCTGTATCACAACTAACAAACAACAGTAAGGCGGGAAAAAATATATCGAACACAAATATGAGTCCCCAATACGAATTTATTAACTTTTTGACTAACTTGATAGAGTAATTTAAATGAAAGAACATATACAAACACCAGAGTCACTTGTTGCAGTACAAAATATCAGAACAAGAAATAAGAAGAATTCAATATAAAAAAGATATTTTTACCTCTCTCCCAATTGTATCAGCTTTTTCCGGAACAGCTACATGTAAGGCAGGGTTTGCCTCCTCATGAATTGTTTCGCATCAAAGTTTTCACATCCTACAATTAAGTCATCATCAAACGCAATACCGATTTGTTCATCGTTTATCGCATTATTTGTAACTGCAATAGGATATGGAATATCCTAGAATGAAGTTTTAACATGCTGAATCAAACTTGGATCCTCCATTACCTACAGAAAACATCAATAAATCAGTCTCATAATACTAAAGGGATGATTCGCAACATACCATTTCAATTACTCCAATCTCTATAACACCTCCCAAGAAAGGAAAGCAAACTACAGTCCGAAAGAAGAACTGAAAATTGTGATATATTGCTCATTAAACATTTCAGAAATCAAATTAAATAACATGAAAAAGCAGAAATGAACCATCCTTAGCCAGCAGCAAACGAGTGAACGCTTTGCTATCAACAAAAGGAGCATCGCATAACCAAATAAAATTGTTACTTGCTAAAGTTCTTCCTGGCAATCTATGAACAATCCAGAGAAAGAATGAGCCATATTTAGAGAAACAAATAAAAATATATCTGAATAATTAAGAAATGAAGATCGAAGAAGATGATTAATTACCCTTGGCCAATGTTGAACACAAAAGACATACAACCCAAGTAATGCCATTCAATATCAGTGAGATCTTCAGGTGAAAATGTAGCAGAAGTCCTTCTAGCTTGTGGATTTGCTTCACCTGCTGATAATTATTCAAATAGTTCTCTTAGTTGTTAACTTCTCTATAAACTCAATTCATCTGCATTTAGCTCTATGGATTGAATTGTTTTTCTTGTCTTAATATCTCAATTGTAATACCCACTTCCCCATTCCAATACTCTGCACAATTTCACATTTGTTAACCAATAAGAAATTAAATGTCCAAATCAATTGGTAAAACCCAAAATCTCACTGATTTTAGAAATTTGATTTCAAATCTTTAAAATTAAACTTTCTTCAACTAATCCTCACAAGTGCCTAATACTAATAGTAAATACCAAAGACAAAAGATAGACTTTAGCTCAATTATCATCTGACCCACTATAAAACATCATAACTTTATTTTTATTGTTGTTTATTTGGACAATAAACCGTCATTTCATGTCTAATTATAGCAAAAATCAGGGGAGAAGCTGTAGTTACCCAAGATATGTAGTTGAGATAGACTAGGAAATAGCATAGCTCCATTAAATGCTTCTCACTAAAAGAGAAGCCTTTTCTTGAGGTTTTCTAGTACTATATCTTCATCCATGTCTCAAGTTAAAAAAATTTAAAAAAAGATCTCCATCTAATCAGATTAGATCCCTGTTTTTCAAACCAAACAATTCTCTAGTAATGAAATATTCAGACATCCAATTCCAACAAAAATAAAAAGATTCCTGAATTGTATAACAATAACTAACTAACAAGAAAGATTTTTCTTATTGAGGAAAAGTAACTAAATAAAATAGTAAATGGGTGGTTATTTTACCTAAGTAACATCAGGTCCTTTTTCAATTCAATGCCAATTGAGAAGGCTTTCTCCTCCCGCAATTTAGCAAGAGCAGCCGCTTTTTTTGCAGTGTCACGTGCTGGTTTAAAATCACTCCAACGATCTGCCACTCAAATTACACAAGAATTGTATAAGAAAGCCCTTAACATCAATTTTGTTTTGTAATCAAAAGCAAAAACAAAACAAAATTAGAAAGTTTTCAAAGCCAAAGCTGTAGTTTCTAGTGCTTAATGTACAAGACATGCATTGATAGTTATTGAGCCCATATTGTAATAATTAATAAACAATTCTAATAGCTTCCTCTACTGGAAAGCATTAGATTTCTATATCAAAGAACCTGATGAAGAATTAAATATGTTAATCATTTCAATATGGAATCAATAAAAGTATTAGCAATGGACTAAACATATCTAGAAAAATATTCTTTCAACTACTTAGCTCAATATTTAAAACACTAACTATACCTTGATCTGGTTACATTTTATCAAATCAAACAACTAAACCAATGCCTAAATGGCTAAATTCATTCTGAAACAAAGTAATCTTGCAATTCTTATTTGCTGTTGTTGTTTTCAACCAAAAAATAGCAAAACATGAACTTTGATTTACAAAAAAATGAACTTAGGGTCTCAGACCAATGCTCTTCTTCATATTTTTTAAATTTGAAACATATCAAAATAGGAGAACAAAAAAGTTGAAACATCACACAAATTACCAGCAATCCTGATGATATTTAAATTTTCGATATGAGCTGCCAAAAACAGAGCTGACACATCAGTTTTGAACTTCGACCTCCTTGCGTTTCCTTTCTGCTTCAGTAGCTTCTCTCTCTTATCGTTCATCTTCTTCTTTCCTTTGGTGTTCCCTCTCCTGATAGCATAAGGGACCAATTAATATTCAAAAGACAACAACAAAAAGAACCTAAAGTGGACCGCAATGTTTGTAAGCTTTAGCTAAAGAAAAAAATCAAAAGGAACTATCGTAAATTCTAGAAACAAAAGAAATAAATACTTGATCTACTTCAAGAGCAGCTCTATAAGAAGCATCTTGTTCCTCCCTTAGACTTATCAATTTGCGAAAATTAGGTTTGGGAATTTAAAACTTTAGCAACGGAATAGTAAGGACAGAGCAATGATGGTGGTATAGTGACCATGAAGAGGATGGAGCAGAGATTAGGATCAGGAATTTGTATGGTATGAGGGATTTGGGATTTGATATCCGGCTTTACAACGATAAAGTGGAAAATGAGACGAAGAAAGAGAAAATGTTATATATAGTGATTTTTTAAAAAAATTTATAAATTTCCTTTATCTTTTATTATTTTAATTTGTTATCAAAAACTAAGGGGGAGAATGTCCCGCGGTTAGCTTTCTAATATTCATTAGTGTTTTTAGAAACAATAAGTGAAAAGTGTTATGAAAAAAGTAAATTTTATACATTTTTATATCTATTGCATCACTAAACATTTTTTAATTGTGTTGCAACAGATCGATTTTTTCATGAAAATTGCAACACTTTAAGGCAACACCAGTCACATTCCGTTACAACAGGCCATCTATGGCGTAGTGGATGGGTCACAATAGACATAGACACCTCAGTCAACTTGATCACAAAATAAGCCCTATCAAAGTTAAATATCCTAAAAAATCGCATGTTCCCCAGTTATGCGCTACTCATAGGGCTGAGTGGCCACACAGTACTCGATAAGGAGCTTAGAAGTCAAAATGGGGGACAATGAACACAAATGGTGAGCACAAGTGGAATTCATCGTAGCAGAGATCCCCATCGTCTACAACGTGAACCTAGGAAGACCATTCCTAGTAGACACCGACTCTCTAATCTCAATGAGAAAGTTACTAATGAGAATTCCTACCACCCGGGGGACAACTGTCATCATTGGAAACCCCCGCATGGCTCATGAAACCTACCTAGCATCACTTAAAATGCTAATCGAGAGAAGTCGAAACAAAGAAGGAAGAAAAATCTTAGTTGGTGGGAGATTTGGAAATGTACATGATATCTTCGGAGAGATAGGTAAAAGTTGCCAATGATTTAAATGACACCATTAAAAGCGACATATAAAAAGTTTTGAAGGAAGAACAACACACATTCTCTTGGGGTAATTACGACATACCCGGCGTCCCTACTGAGGTCATCACCTACAAACTCAAGCTCAAACCCAATGCGGACCCGGTGAAATAGAAAAAGTGAAACCAAGCCTCTGAGAGAAAAAGAGCATTCGAAGAAGAGATTAAAAAACTGCTGGCAACTGGCCACATTAGAACGGTGCATTACCCAGATTGGCTAGCCAATGTGGTCCTAGTGAAGAAGCCAAACAGATTGTGGAGGATGTGTGTTGACTTCAATAACCTCAACTAGGCCACTCCTGAAGATAGCTTCCCCTTACCCAGCATTGACCTGCTGGTAGACTCGACAGTCGGCTTCACCATCTACTCGCTCATAGATGCGAAGTCAAGTTATCACCAAATTGAAATGCATCCGGATGACCTAGAGAAAACATCCTTTATCACTCACGAAGGAACCTGCTACTACACAATCATGCCACTAAAAAATGTTGGAGCAACATACCATCGGCTGGTCAATAACATGTTTAATAATTAAATCGACCACACAATTAAGGTTTACATTGTCGACATGATCATCAAGAGCAAAAGTGAGAAAACCCATGTAGAAGATATCCGAATCGTCTTCAAAATTTTGTAAAAGCACAAACTCCGGCTAAATCTGAAAAAATGCACCTTCGGGCTGAGAGGGGGAAAATTCCTGGGATACCTCATATGATATAGGGGAATTAAGGCGAACCCTGAAGAAATTGACATGATCATAAAGATGCAACTCCCAAGAAGTCTTCAAGAGGTTCAAAGACTTAATAGCAGGATCAACGCCTTAGGACGGTTCATCTCATTCTCAGCCAAGAGGTGCCTATTAATCTACAAGGCCATTAAGAAATATCAATCATTTAGCTGGGATGACATCTGCCAAGAGGCTTTCAATAGCATAAAAACCTTCCTCGGAACCCCTCCCCTACTAAGCTGACCAAAAAAGGGCAAAGAGTTATACATGTACCTAGTTGCAACCGATGAGGTGATCAAATCAGTGTTGAAAAAGAAAGATAATGAAGGGCAACACTTGGTATACTAGACCAACAAAACGTTGCTAGGAGCAGAAAATAGATACCCACAAATTGAGAAGCTAGCACAAGCACTCATCTCTGCAACCATCCGTCTTCACCCCTACTTTCAAAGCCTCACCGTTGTCGTAAGAACAAGCTACCCTCTAAAAAAGTTCTTACAAAGACCTAAAACATTAGGCTGACTGGTCGAATGGGCCATCCGTCTGGGCAAATTCAACATAAGATTCGAGGTACGAAAAGCCCTCAAAGTATAAGTGTTGGTAGACTTTGTGACCGAGTTCACCGGCCTTAACCAAGAAGACACAACAAAGACAGAGGAATGGATCGTGCATAGAAGGAGTAGTAATATGAGTAGTGATCAATGGGATAGAAAAGATCAAATTCACCTATGCGACTAAGTTAGCTTACCCGGTAACCAACAACGTGATGAAATATGAAGCAATGATTAAAGGGTTGGAGCTTATATGAGAGATCACTCCAGACCGGGTACGAATCATGAGTGACTCAAACTCATATCCAACCAAGTCAACAAAAACGTCACCACCAAAGAACCAAGAATGATGAAGTACCTAGAGAAGGTCTACAAATTAATATCAGAGATCGAGTCCAAAGGCATCGCATGGAAGGTGGAGCACATATCCTAGATGAACAATGAGGAGGCTGATCATCTTGAAAAGGCCACCTTAACAAAAGATGACTAGAAAGACCTTCAATGCCCATTCGAGAACATTCCAACGCCATCAAGCAAGTTGAAAGATATCACGCTCCTTGAGCAAACAGAGATCGGATGGATGGAACCTATCGTCAACTACTTGGCCCATGACAAACTCCCTAGCGATAGATTAGAAGTTGCTAAGGTAATAAAACTATCAGCAAGTTACATGGTAATTGACAAATAACTATACCGACAATCTCACACGGACGCATAGCTGAAATGAGTTACACCCGAAGCCAACCAGTACATCCTTGTTGAGATTCATGAAGGAGCTTGCGGATCCCATCAAGCTACAGAGACCTTGATCCATCAAATAAAGCTTTTCGGATACTACTGGCCACCCATGAACCTTGAATCTAAAAAGTACGTACAAGTGTGCCATCAATGCCAAATACACACAAGGAAATCCCACGTGCCACATGCCATTCAAAAACCTGTTTACACCGGATGGCCATTCTCAACATGGGCATTGACATCGCTGGTCCCATGCCCACAGCTATACGATAGAAGAAGTTTATCATTGTGATAATCTACCATTTCTCTAAATGGGTGGAAGCGCTAATAGTAAGCACCATTACTCCAAAATGGGTCATAGATTTTTTATGGTGCCATATCATCATCCATTTTGGTGTCTCTTAAAAGATCATCTCAAACAATAGATCTCAATTCCTAGTCACCGAATTTAAAGACTTTTGCAACAATTTAAAGATTGAGCAACACTTCTCATCTATGGCTATTGAACCCAAGTTAATAGTACCTCACAATACTTAAAACATTTTGGAAATAACAAATTGACTAGGATAATGAAATTAATTGAGTACTAAGTATACTCTTAATTAATGAAGTTTACTTGAGTTTGTTTAAAGGAAAACAACTCAGTTTATTGAGTAATTAATTAAGTTACGGCTTAGAGTAAGAAAAGCTGAGTTGAGCTTAGTATTACATAGTTTATAAGATATTTACTCAACTGTTCTGAGTTAGCTTTTTGAGAGAAAAGATGTATATCTTTGACACTTAGAGAATTAAATGACACATGTGCTACTAAAATTTTCTATGAAAAATGGAATATTCCTTTGATGGTTTTGAGAAGAAAAGGTGTTGAAATTAAAGAAGATATTCCAGTGGTCCTCATAAACAAAAGGTGTCTGTATAGAATGTTAGAGATTCCTCACTGAAGTCCATGACAAAAGAAATCCTTTGACATGGGCCACTTCTCAGTGTCTTCGCGTAACTCTGTAATGTCAGCAAGTCAACATATTACAGAATTCCACGTTACATCTCACGCACCTCTCTATCAGAACGGATTGCTTGAAGACAAATGTGTTTTTGATGCTTTAGATTAACGGATTAATCTCGCACTTTAACATTTGAAATCTTTGTCTCTAAACGTCTAGAAATTTATCTCCAACGAGAAAATTTGAAAGATTTTAAGAGATATTGAAGAGCTGTCAGGACAAGAAGTTTGTGATGGCTAATTCCAAGACCTTCAACTATAAATAAAAGACTGGAGCAGATGTTCAAACTTGGTGAATCACCTCAAATTGCACTAAGCGCTGAAACTCTGTTCAACTACTCCCAACTTCAAGAAATTCCAAATCAAGTAATCAGCAAACACTAATTTCCAATATTAGTTTGTAATAGAGAAAATAACACTTAAGATTTATCATTGTAAAGGATTCAACATTTTTATAAGTTGAATTCCTCTGTTCACATCTTTTTTATAAATCTAAGTGTTAGTTTAGGAAGGGTGCCTAAAATAACACTGAGAGGTAGTTAGAAAGGGAGGGTACTTTTTATAATCTTTTCTAGCCGCTGTAAAGGCATCTCCGCCTAAGGAAGGAACGAATCACTAATGGATCAAAGCTTGGAAAGGAATCTGGGGACTAGAGGTAGGCTAGGGGCCGAACCAGGATAAATTCTTAGGTGTAAAAGTTCTAACCTTATTTGTCTACCTTTATCACATTTATCTCATTCATCTTTCTGTCTATTTCACTTATTTTTCTTGAAAACCAATCCGAGCTTAGTAGAGTACTCAACAGTGATAAAAGATAAATTGTGCTAGCAAAGCTGAGTAATTTACTATTTTTAGACCCAGCTCAGCACGATTAACTCAGCACATATCTAAAAACATAACTTGGTAAAAGATTTTTACAAACCTTAAAAAGAAATCAAGAACTACATTCACCCCCCCTTTGCTGTTTATTTAAGTCGTTTAGGACCAACAGTGGCACATCCACATACAAATGGCCAAACTGAGGTTACCAATAGAACACTTGGTGAACGGTTGAAAAAATGTCTGGAAGGAAGAAAAAGAGCATGGGATGAGGAGTTAAACAACATGTTGTGGTCATACCGAATGACTCCCTAAACACTAACTAGAGAGGCCCCTTCTTCCTAGTTGACGGAGTCGAAGCGGACATACTGATTGAGATTTGTGCACCCTCAGACTGGGTTGCATTCTACAATGAGGAACAAAGCAAAATCAACCTCCTTCACCACCTAGATAATCTAGAAGAAAGACTTGAGTAGGCCTACATCCTTATGGCAACCTACAAAGAAAAGATTGCAAGGTACCATGATAAGAAGGTCAAAGAAGTACGGCTCAAAGTAGGGGACTTAGTCTTAATAGACTCATCCACCTCACAGAACCTGGAAGGCAAAGGCAAACTAGGAGCTAATTGGGAAGGCCACTATGTGATTGATGAAGTCATTGGACCTGCAACTTATAGACTTAGAGAGAAGAATGGAAAAGTGTTGCCTATAACATGGAACATTGCCTCTCTCAAGCAATACTTCACAATAGATTAACCATAGGGAGCAACCAGATGCACTCTTTTCCTTTACATGGATTTTCTCCCACAAGGTTTTTTCCATATAAGATTTTTAACGAGGCACCCATCCCCTGATGGGTCACAAGCCGAATAATGGACCCATAGACACCGACTAATGTTATCTTTTATCCTTTTTGATGAAAAAGTTATTATTCAAAAAACTTGTGTAATTTAGCAATACTGATCACACAATCTAAAATTCACTGATCTCTCAAAAGTTCTCAAAGAACAAATGGCCTAAAGGGCATTACTCCTCTAAAAGACGGTTAAGCATACGAACTTAGCGCACCTTGTTCCTACCATTCACTACGTGGCTTAAAACGGTAGACAATTATTGCCTCTTTGGCCACTTCAAGGACACTAAAGATTGCTCGCTTTAACTTGGTTGTTTTTATAAACTTGTTAAACGTATGGTATGAAATAAAACAAGGGAAATAAAATAAACACACTATTGAGAGCAAAATAATATTTTATAAATATTGAGTATGGATCATGAAAGACCAAATGTTACTTGCCACAAAGGGCTTACAAAAACATGCCACAAGGGCTCAAAATACAAAAGAACTTACAAAAATGTAAAATTCTAAGTATAAGCAGGTGGTGGGGAAGAATTGGAGGCCGACTCCTCCACAAAGTTTTCAGCAAGAGGAATCTCTAATTGGTTAGCATCAAGGATGACTCCAACATAGCTAATTCTTGATGTTCCTTCTCCTTATGGTGAGCTTCCAAGTCTTTATAACTTAGAAAATCCACCTCTAGGACAAGATAATCCAGAATGTCCGAGTGGATGGCTTGGTAGGCCAAAAGAACCCACTCCCCGTATAGATAACTGGTTGTTGATATGCTCAGCTTTTGCTTTAGCGTTGCTTGTTTCCTCTTGGAACTTCACCATAGACTCCTACAGTTCTACAACCCTACCCGTCTCCTTATCTAGCTTCTTCACCATCTCAGTGACCTTATCTACCTCCTTTTATAACCTCGCCCAGGCGTTCTTAACCTCATCACCCTTCCGAGTGACTTTGTTGAGCTTGGCTTTGAGCTCCTTCACTAGGGCCGCTTGGGTTTTGTATCTTATTTAGTACCGGGTGTCATGGCGGACCTGGTGGATGAGTTTAATCTTCTTCGACATCACCTAAACGAAAGAAAGAAAGATAATCAATTACGAGCCGGATGAGGAAGAGTTCTTCTAAAAGAAAAATTATACAAAAGACACTTACTAAGTGATATCCTGGAAGAGGACTGTTGAAGGGATGGTTGTTGCCTCATCCTTTAGCTTTTCTTTGTTAGTGGGAAGAGGAAAGCACCCCTTAAGCAGGGATTGGACTCTGAGGTCCTGGCAATTGGCATCTGATGCCTCCCTTATGAACACATCCACCAAGGTAAACCTTGGTGGAGACTGAGTAGTGGACCCATGCATTGTCTTAGCAACCTGACAAACACACAGAATCAATCAACGAAACATACAAAGACGGGTGAAAGAAAGATGGTTTATATTTGCAAAAAGAACATACCTGAGGAGTTTTCTACTTCTTTTTGGAAGATGGATTGTTGAAGATCCCCACCATATGATGCTTGGGGGCAGATGAATCTAAACCCATCCCAAGCTAGTTAGTAGCTCCAGCTTTCATAGCAACCGACTTCATCCTTTGATTCCTCATCGCCTTCTTCTTTGCGACTAAAAGATCAACAGTAATTTGTTCAAGGGTGGACATGCCTAAAAGAAAAATGAAAAATAAAATTGAAAAGGATAAGTACCAATTGAAGAATCATGATTTTATAAGTAAATAATGTCATAGTCTTTGGGTCATGGGCAATAAGGTGGTGAACCTGAATCACCACCACGTGGTTGTACTAAGCCTCCACATATTGGGCTTCAAGCTCTTCAAAAACTCAACCCTAGGATTGCTCACTCGGCGGGATTTCCTAGATAAGTTGGCTAGCTTCTCACTTAACCATTCGGTTGGAAAGGTAGGATGGTTTTCATCTATGTGAATGTAGAACCAAAACTCCTTGAAATTGTGCTTGGAGTCTGGTCTCCTAAAAAACTTGCAGAAACAGAGCCGGGTGTCTTAGCAAACTGATAGTGGTCACCTCCCTTGTTCTTCTTGATGCTACAAAGATTCTTAAAGAAGTTAGTAGTGAATTTGAAGTTGGAATCAATACAAAGTTAATAGTGGCCCATCAACTCTGCCCATATGTTGGGATGAAGTTCCATCGAGCAAATTCCCCAAATTGTCAATAGGTCACATATTGACTTAGGAAGTAGATATTTGAAGCCGCTTCGAAGAGTATCCATGTAAACACTGAAGTGGCCATTTGGAGGAGCATTCACCCATTGCTTCTCAGACGCAACAAGCTCGTGACATTGCTAGAGCCACTTAAACATCACAGCCTCATGAGTGATATGGAGCAGGTGAAACCATTGAGACCATGTCATCCACTCGGGGGGTCATCTTCCTCTCCCTAGCCGGCGCTACTGACATAGAAGCATCCTCACCAGAGTTAACCCTGGGCAAAGCTTGACCAATCGCTCTAATAGCCATTTCATCAACCACGTTCTCAACTTGCTCCTCTCTAGGCGCAAACAACTCAACTTCAGATAGTTCCATCCATCTACCAGATGACACTCCGCTCAAGCTCTCAACAGCACTCATGTACTCTACTTCAAATGGCACGTCACTCATTTGGCCGGATGATGAAGGTTCATAGTCCATCACTCGGTTGTCTTTCCTCTTTAACCTAAGATGTTTAAGTATTGGTGAGGTGGTGTTATTTAAAGGGAGAGTTAAGAACATGTTAAAAAAGTGTTCGTCCATCTGTCTTAACCACTCACTACCATCGCTACTACTACTACTACTACCGGATGGGCGAGGCTGATATCCTACCATCTCTATGAGCCAATCCTAAAGCTACAAACACCGAATCTAACATTTCAAATCTCCTTAAGGCTAAGTTTTTTTAGGGGGGAAATCAAATCAAGGGATTTTTATTCGACAATAGGATCAAAATCATATGAACATGATGAACATAACTCAAATTTCCAGAAATGGTACGAATGTAAATGCAAAGAAACTAACACTAAGATGGCACCAAATGATATAAAGAATGGGCAAAAAGAAGTAAAAGAAAGAAATGCTTACTTGATTGAGTGAAAAGTTGCTAATCGGAGAGAGAAATGGGTTGTTTCAAATGCACTGAACCTCACCGGAGAAATCACAAGATGTGAGATATAAATGAAAACTGAAATGTGAAGTAAAGAGAAAAGAGAGAGATTGATAGCACTTTTATAGGTGATGTAGCAGCTGAAAAGATGCTTAATCTCCACCGTTAGATGTAGGGTGCGTGGCTCCCAGCCAACAGCTTAGATATTACCCGTAGAACAATTGTAACCAAGTCAAGAGAAATCTAAGCGACGCGGTTGGAGTCATGAGAAATCCAAGCGAAGCGGTCGTAGTAACAAGAAGTGGTCACCCAGTTGAAGAAAGACCAAGAAGAACTTTTCCCTTCCTCATGGGGGGGCTTCTGATAACCCGGTATGGTTTAACCATATGTGTGGCAACCACATCTCCACCCTATGTGAGTGACCCGGTCCCACCGGGTGGTAGAGACAGCTCAGCAAATCTTCCTCAACATATGAGATGCCTGGTCATCTCCCACGTTTATTTAAAAAGCAAGGATTTCAGTCCTAGGTGAACTCCATCTCTTACAACAAGTGATGCACCCCAAGTAGAAGTGAACCACCTGTGAGCACGGGATTTTATACCAGCTCACGCGTTCAATGATGAAAGCTTTTCAGGATATTTATCCTCGAACCACACAATTTTCGGCTATTCGACGATCTTCAAATGGGAGTCTTCCACGTCTTTGAATTTAAAAAGATTTTTCTATTTTTTCTCCTTTAATTCAGGAATTAATTAAAAAATATAAAAATACACACAAAAATTAAAAAATGCCAGGAAAAATGAGATCCGGAGCTTGCCTTGCTAGAAAATATGGTGAGCCTAGCCAGACGCTGGCATGGCTCACCAGACTGCTTGGCAACCTCGCCAACCAATTTGGCGAGCCTCGCTAGAGGTCTGGCGAGCTTTTCCAGACACTGGCGAGGCTAGCCAAGGTCTGGCGAGCCTCACCTGAAGTCTGGCGAGGCTCGCCAAACTCGTTGGTGAGGTCGCCAGACTGGCTGGCGACCTCTCCAACTAGTTTGGCGAGGCCTCGCCAAACTCTCTTTCCTTCTTTGGATTTTTTGGGATTTTTCCTATAAATAGTCGGACCTTTTGGATTAAAGGGGGTTCGAAATTTCAGAGAAAATTCTTCTTTTAATAACAAAAAACATTGAAAAATACTACAAATATTTTCTTTTCTTCTAATATTTTCTTGGATCCAAAACACATTTGGATCCCAAATTTCTTCATCTTAAAATCAAATTTCTTCTTAAATCCTCAGATATTCTTGGATCTAAAACAAATTTAAAACCTGAGTCTGATTATCTTTTGGATAAATAAGCACTTATTTTCCAACCAAACACAACTAAATTAAAATGAACGAGGAACTCTCCCAGGGATTAAACGGATACGCCGAAGTGGATTCATACTGAAAGGGTAAGCCTCTGAGTTCCTATAGTTGCTTTATCTCGTGTTTCCGATGTTGTTCTACATGTGAACCTAGGAATATATTTATTTCTTTTATTATGTAAATAATGTTGTAATTCTCTTCTTCATCTTTATTTCTTTTTTTAATTTTTATATTAGAATACCCCAACGAAGGAAATTAAAATTATTCCCGGATAACAGACCTCACCTTATGCCATGCAATCATTTTAACTAATAAAATTGATCAACATACATGTATAAAAAAAATGAACTATTTTTATTCTAAATAACAACTTTAAACCATCAATGTTTTAATTAGGCCACACGGACCTCGTTAAAATCAAATCGAACATATGCGATATCCCCTGTGCTAATCCTTGTAGATGAAGGTTAGATGTATGCCTAGGATTTATTTTCCTTCGGGTATTGCATATATTTTTACGGAAAATGTAATTAATATGTTAGCGGGCGGTTGCATCCCCCGATATTTGTAATTTTTTTTGTAATCTTTACTTTTCCACATTTATTTTCTGCATTTATTTAATGCTTTATGGATGGTTTATTGCTTTCTGCGTGCGCTTTAAATCATGCATTTCAAACTCGAAAAATGACCTTAGTGTGAATATTAGAAATTAAAAGAATACAGTTTTCTATAGATGTAATTTAATGTGATCCAATAAGAAATAAGTAACTTATCCCAAACTCAAATCTTTGTGTCTTAGTGGGCTATCCACCGGATGTTAAGCCTCACAGGACTCTAATTCCTAGAAAGAGCTAATCCGAGTGGCG
>CATIWQ010059360.1:0-15048 GCA_949673415.1 Euphorbia schlechtendalii | reverse complement strand
TGACAATATTATAGCAAAAATTTCATAAAACCAATTTTTGTGACAATTTAACTTTTGTTGTAACAAATGATTACTTTTTGTGACAATAGTTTTAGTGACAAATAAATTATTGTCACAAATAACTCGATTTCTTGTAGTGATTTTGACCTATGAAATAAATAGAAATAATTTAATAAATTTACGGGAAATTTTTTAAACGTAAATATTTCACAACCACTAATATGAGTATTTTCGTGCTCCGCACATTATAATCCAGTCGTCTAGAAACATCGCCCCTCACAACTCCATTATTAGATAATATATATTTGCTATAGCGGAGGCAAGTTTCTTAGGGATGGCTACTTCACCGCCCATTCTTAACTTGGTCGTAAATTTTCTCTATCTTTTTTTAAAATGTGTTTCGATGTGAATCTGAGTGCACCTATCCATCTTTCCCTACAAATGTATTAGTGAGAACCAAACATGAGTCCACTTGCACATATTTAGTGTGTATTTTTAAACTAAGCAGCACTTTGCAAGTAATATTCTTTTCTTTTCAGTAATATCCTACTAAACACATTCATTGGGTATTTAGAAACCTTAACTGTGATAAACCTCCGAACAAAATTATCACAATAATATATACTTGTAAATATTACCGAAGAAAAGATATCATATAATTACTTGCACAAAGAAATAGCTAGTTCTATTATAACATGTTTTTAGCTTATGATTGACATTTTATTTTCTCACCCAATTTATTTTTCTATTGTATTTTTTATCTCCAACCCTACACCTTCATTTTTCACTTCAAATTCTATGTTACTCTATAATTTGAAATTGCTACAGTATTTTTTATCCAACCCTAAACTTCATTTTTCACTTCAAACTTTAAAACCACCTCTATAAAAGGTAATAATAATTTTTTAAAAAATAAAATAAAATAATTTTTTTATAAATAAAAGAACGTTAACATTCTAAATATATATTCAAATTAAAAGTATTTCAAAAAAAGTTAAAAACAATAAAAAAAATAAAATTTTGAAGTTATGAATAGTGTCACTTTAAATTTGAAGTGACACTGTTCACGTTTTAAAATCTGAAACTGGACATGAAGTGGGGTTGGAGCAACTCCACTTCATTTCCAACTCCAAATCCCATTTTTAAAGAGGGCATCTCCAACCCTACAACTCCACTCTATTTATTTTATAATTTAAATTTACTACAATGTTTTTCCCCATCCATGCACCTCAAATTTTACTTTAAACTTTAAAATCATATATACAAAAGTTATAATAATTTTTTACAAATAAAATAAAATATTTTTTTTATATTTAAAAGAATATTAAAATTTCAATATATAGACCAAAAGTAAAAAAATTAAATAAAAAATTTTAAAATAAAATTTTTGAAATTGTGAATAGTATCGTTCACACTTCAAAATCTAAAGCCGGAAATAAAGTAGGGATAAAGCAACTCTGCTTTATTTCCAACTCCGAATCTAATTTTTAAAGTTACGTTGGAAATACTTCAGATATTAATGAATTTCATTTAAGAAAATTTTTATTGCAAATGCCAAAAAAACTAAATAATGTAACGTAGAAGACATGTTTGAGGAGTGGTGACCCATGTGAAGGAGATATCAAGCTTAGAAAGAAAAGACTAATTGTATAACTAAAAGTACCAAATGGTAGGCATTTTTCGAACACTAAATATATTAAACCATTATAATTAATTTCAATATGGAATAATATCTTTGGGGGGTCCACACAACTTGTTAGACAGTCCGTCATGCTTGTTCATTAATATTTTGATTTTTGTTTTAATCTAATTGGAATATCTGATATCATCAGCTTTCTTGCACTGGTTTCAAGCATACCAAACCTCCAATTAGCTGTACAAATTATCTACCGGTTACTTTATTTCAACAATTAAGGCAAAAAGGCCTTCTGTGCTAGACGATAAATTTGCTCATTTATTCTTCTTGCTATAAATGTAAAACGTTATCCATCGTTCATGTGATATATAACAATTCATTTTTATGTTCTTTAAATACATGTTTCGTGCAATTTTATTTAAATAGGTTCTACACATAGGTTCATCAATCACAAAATAATTGTTCTCAAATATTTTTTTTACTAATATTTCATATAGAATTTGGAATATTAATATTAAAATAAAAAAAGAAACTGGAAATTTCAATTTAACATGTTTCATAAAATGATTGATCTCAAATCTCTTCACTTGCATTGCAACTAAAGCCACAATTGTAATGATAATCATAACAACACTATTTCTAGTTGTAGCCATAGGACAACAAAATAGAAGTTTCTTTGAAAAGCATGTATTACCTTTGCAACAAAGCAAAGATACACAACCATATGCAGCAAAATAAAAAACAAAAGAAAAGTAAAAAATAGAGTTGCTTAATCTTTTCTTTTCAGCACAATTACAACATTGACAATTATTTACTTTGAAGGTTCTGCTAAAAAGATATTAAATAGCATTGTTTGTTTCAACTATGATATTTTCAGGTTGCCTTTTCAGTTAAAATTGATAGAAGATCTACCTGAGCCTTCTCGAGGGCGCTGGATAAATTCTCGGGTTTCCTTCCACCGGCTTGTGCGAAATTAGGTCTTCCACCACCTCCTCCACCACATAACTTCGCTATAGGCCCGATAAATTTTCCAGCTTGAACGCCTAATTTAACAACCCCTGGACTAAATGCTGCTACTAAACTTACCTTCCCTTCATCAGGACACGAACCTAACACTACAGCGGCTGGATCTTCGAGTGTATCTATCACGTATTCAGCTGCATTCTTAAGTGAATCGGCATCCGTGTCATCCATGGATTCAACTAGCACCCTGAAATTCAAATTCCACTGATATGTCAAAATGATTATCGTCATTCTGTTTTGGTAATTTTGAAACTATAATAAGGTCAAGGAACTATTAAATGAAATTTAGCAGGAAAAAAATATGATCTTTATGGGTTTGTTTGGAAATACAAATTTTGAAGAAATTCAATTGAATTCATTTCATTTTACATACAAAAGTTACAAACTTTCTATATGAAATGAAATGAATTCAATTGAATTGAATTACTTCAAATTTTGGGTTTCCAAACACACCCTGCATCTTTTTTTCCAGAGTTTACAGACACCAGCGAAAAGCGATGAAAGTTTTAATCGCATTTTTGCGAACTTGTACTCTACATATTTCTAACAAAGAAAAAAACAGATTCGATGCTTCATTTGAATTGAACCCCTTCTGCTTATTAATATCTAAAAATACTTCCAGTTTCATGACTCTTCATACACAGTAAACTGTGCAAGGAACATTCTTTTCAATTCGTTGAGATGGATTGCAGTTATACAGAAACTTTACGCGGAGGAAGAGTTTGAGCAAAACAATTATGTACTCCAGGAAGTCAATGAGTTACCTGATTGTTTTTGAAGTTCCCACTGACAAAGCCTTGGTAGCAATTATTGATGCTTTGTATATCGCAGCTTTTGCACGTAAAGCTGAGGCTTCATTTCTCGCTGTTCGTAACTCCTCCATGAGATTTTCAACCCTAGTTGTCACTTCTTCAGCTTTCACCTTTATAGGAAGAATTAATAACACCAAAATAACTCATTTTAGCTGCGGATAGTAATAGTATCCTAAGCACATGCAATTCTTTGAGATTTAAAGAATAAGAGAAACACCATATTGCCCTCTTATTAAAAGGTAGTGAAACACATGAGTCTGTTTTCCTTGCTAATACAGAGACAAAATCATCATTTAGAAACAAAAACTAGGACTCCACAGTAAAATTTAGAGATGTGAAAGGCACCACACCTTAAGAGTGGAGCATAACCGTTTCATTTGGGAATCTCGAGCATTCATGTATTCGATAAAAGCTTCACCAGCCACAGCTTCTATACGCCTCACTCCTGAAGCAATTCCTTGTTCTGAGATTATTTTGAAAGCACGTATTTCAGATGTGTTGCTGACATGGGTTCCACCACAAAGTTCCATTGATACACCCGGAACCTCTACTACTCGTACCTACAAAATGTTGTGACAACATAGAAGAAAGATAATAAATTTGTTTTCTATCGCACATCAAAATTTCAAAACTTCTAAATTTAAGTAACAGCCACTAAATGCACATCGAATCTTAGTGGATTGCATTGCTACCATATGTATATAATTATCTTACCTCTTAATAACATTGCATCAAATGCAGAACTCAGTTTCCTTGGTACTAGGTTATGAAGTGTGATTTTATTAGCAATTGCGTGGTGTGTGCATCTTTAAAAAATTTTGATCAGTGTAATTGATTGGTTAAGATAATCTAGACACTGAGTTTTTTAGGATATCATCTTTTGTGCCATTATAGTGCTTTGTTTCTTTCCAAGGTAGACATGATCGGATAACTAGGCAACAAGATCACAAAGTAAATTAGCCCCTTAGCAGATAGCAGGTAGAAACCGAATAATGCCTTTTAGGTCTAAAGCTTTTGCAAGTGATTTTGAATTCCTAAAGTTCACATGTTCACCACCATCTATTCAGTTGCTGATACTATAGTGACTTCACTTCACTGCCTTCAGTTTTTGATATAGTTTTGCATTATCTAATAATGCTAATTTTGCTAAATATGCAAACCTTTTATTTTTCAGCAATTTGTCCTAATTCCAATAACTAATTTCAAACTATTTAGATTTGCAAAGTTTTTTTCAGTTACATTTAAGAGTCAGTAGCTTTAGTTTCTTAGAGAAGTTTCTTTTGGACTATATAAGTTTAGATAGGATGATTAACAAATAGCATATTAGCATCATCAAATGAAGTTATTTTAAAGCTAAGCTAACATTGAAATTTGAACTAATTTTGTTATCCACATAAACTGCTTCTAATATTGAATTTACCATATAATTGTCAAAACAAAAGGCTATATTTAAAATACAAACATGATAGGATATTTAGTTGTGTATTAACTTTAAGTAGAATCAATAAAGTAATTAGAGTATGAATTTGAAGGATAAAAAGGCCATATCATTAAGAGTGAGGAATTTAAGTGTGATTGAAGGACTGCAATAGTGATTTTAAAGAATTAATGCCCATTGCATTCACCGACAAAAAAATCCATCAAACGCTCTTGGATGAAAAAAAAAGAAACCAAGTGCATTCATTTCATTAGATTTTAGAAGAGATTTTGTATAATCCTAGGACATTTTCAAGGATTTCTAATTATTTCATTCTAACATAAAAAGAAACTAGTACCTGCTCTCCATATTTTTCGCCAAACATAGCAATAGCCCCAGCACTTTTGGCATCAGAAAGAGGCATCACTTTGGTTTGAAGAACAGTTGCATTCCCAATCCATCCATTAATCAATCCTTCAATTTCCTCAAGCTCATTATCAAAAAGCGGTCGATGAAAGTTGAAATCAAACCTGAGACGATCAAAAGCTACTAGAGAACCAGCTTGAGATGTTTCTTGGCCTATCACTTTCTTGAGGGCAGATTGCAGCAAATGAGTCGCGCTATGGTGAACCTTCAAAACATTTAAACAAAAAGTGTTCAATTAACATGACAACTCGGTACTTCAGCTGAATAAAAATACAAAATCTTTTTAGTTGCTTTGTCCAAATTTCATCTGTTTGAACAATTGATTTTACCTCAGAAAGAAGGAAAGCATGTTCATGTAAAATTTACCATAGGATAAAAAAAAAGTGGCCACAAATTTAGTCAAGTCTATACCTCAGCTCGCTGTCTCAGTTTTGGATCTACAGAAGCTTCTACTTCTCGGCCAACTTCAAGATTGCCCTCCTTGATTATGCCCTTGTGAACAAATAGACTGCCAAGAGATTTTTGAACGTCTTTTATTTCCACAACAGCTCTAGGTTCACTTTCAGTAATGTACAAAAGACCACGATCCCCAATTTGTCCGCCAGATTCAGCATAAAATGGTGTCTTGTTCAACAAAACTTCCACTTCACTTCCTTCAGCAACCTGTATAACTGGCTTCCCATTAACCAAGAGACTCTCAATGACTGCTCTCGACGAAAGGGTGTCATATCCCAGAAATTCAGTGTCGGAAACATTTTCCGAAAGATCGCCATCTTCAACTGCTAATTTAACAACATTATGAGCAGCCTGTGATTGTCGCCTTTGCTTTTCCATCTCAACATTGAAACCATCCATGTCGAGTTTCACTCCACGCTCTTCGGCAACTTCTGCTGTTATCTCAACTGGAAATCCATAGGTATCATACAAAAGGAACACATCTTTACCAGATAAGAAAGGTAAACTTCCCTTATTTTGGTCACTTGATAATGCATTTGCAAGCATTTCATCGAGCAACTTTTCTCCTCTTTCAAGAGTTTGCACAAAACGAAGTTCTTCCCTTTGCAACTCCTCGAGAATGCGAGAAGATCTAGGTTTCAGATCTGGGTCAATATGGATGCTTAATTCTATTGCTTTCTCTGCAATGGTTGGTAAGAATGCTCCATCTAGATTACCTTTGCCATCCCCCTTTATACCAAGTAATCTTCCAGTACGAACAGCTCGTCTTATAAGGCGACGAACTACATAGCCTCTGCCAATATTTGATGGAAGGACTCCATCCGATATGAGAAATACAACTGCACGCATATGATCTCCTATAATCTAAAAAGGTACAAAACTTCAGAATCATAAATGAAAAATGCTATCATGGAGAAAAGAAATCATTATAAGATAGGTTTCAGTTTTCACTTGTGGCTGCTGAATTTGTTTATCGATTCCAGTAGAGCCCCTTGGTTCCAGTTTTTATATCCAAATTTTCCAAATAATATTTCTGTTCTAAATCAGAAAGACAAAAATTTCAACAAGATTTTTCAAATGATAATAAACTATAAGTCTTCAGCAGAGAAAAAAAATCAATCTTCTAATATAATCCAATTTTCTCACTTAACAGCTACCACATTAACAATGTGGCTAATTTCCAGAAACATAATGGAATGATTGACAAACACAAGAACAAACTCGTATACTGATCAAAACTAAACTCACTATGTCTTCATTACAGGTGATTTGAGTAGCAACATACCTTGAGGTTCATTTTTTGGTGATCATCAGCTAGAGCATATGATAAATTTGCTAATTCTGAAGCCTTTTCAATGATGGGATAAATTAAGTCGGTTTCGTAATTGTTTGGAACCTGCAAGGAAATGCAGACTTTAGAGAATTATACTATTAAAGCAAATGGAGAAGAAAATAAGCAAATTCTCCACCTGAAAATGTACCTCAGTTGTAATTGTCATGCCCATTTTGACATAAAAGTAAAAATAATTCATTCACCAATTTGATACAAGGAAGGCGTGTAAACCTTTTGAAGGATGCGAGCCAAACGTTCTAGACCAAGACCAGTATCTATATTTTTTTGTTTTAAGGGCTCAAGTGACCCATCATCCAATTTGTTGTATTGCATGAACACTAAATTGTAGAACTCTATAAACCTGGTATCATCTCCAAGATCCTGTAAAATAAAAATCAAGAAAGATTAAGGAACATAAAATATCCACAAGATTTGTACATCCAAAGCTAAAAGCATACAAACTGAAGGAATGCATACCACATTCGAATATCCCCTTTCTGGATGAAAATCATAATAGAGTTCTGAGCATGGCCCACAAGGACCAGTAATTCCACTGGTCCAAAAGTTGTCTTCTTTGCCCATCTTCTTTATACGTTCAGTAGGAAATCCGACCTTATACATGCATAATAAATATCATCTACTAGACCCTAGATAACTAATATGGTACACAAAGGAAGAAACAACTTTTACATTATTAAATATCAATTATAGATTAGAGCTTAAGACAAGCAGATTTGAACTCAAAGAAATAGCAACGTCTTTATTATTGTAAGGAAAAAACAATATGCTGAAACCTTATGCCAAAACCTATGGGTTCATAGGAAAAAAAGGTTAAACAGAATTACAAAGACCTAAAATCTACAGCAATTTATGATCTTTTTCTAGCTCACCTCATCAATCCATATTTGAAGAGCCTCGTCATCATCTTCAAATACACTGACCCATAATCTATCAGCTGGTAACCCAAATCTGCAGGGACATGTAAATTGGAGTTATATTTTTTTATTTGAAAGAGAATAACTATAGTTTATGATCATTATTAATGTTATAATATATACATGCATACTCTTTGGTTGAAAGCTCCCAAGCCCATTTAATTGCATCTTTCTTGAAGTAATCTCCAAAACTGAAGTTGCCAAGCATTTCAAAAAATGTTTGGTGACGTGATGTTCGGCCAACGTTCTCCACATCATTTGTACGAATACATCTTTGAGCAGTTGTAGCTCGAGGTACTTGTCTTGGAGCCTATATGAGAACCATTACCAACATAAGAAACCCCAGAATTCAAATTTATAAGAACATTAAGAAATAAATTAAAGATGGCCTGAATTAATATTCACTGGGGAAGTGGGAAGTATGAAGTACATGAAAGTCTATAGAGAAAACACCGATAGTTCAACGCCCTGGGGCTGATGAGCAAAATAAACTTGTGCTTATAATAGAAGAAGAGGACTTCCTTCTTCCATTTCAACACTCCAATTTAGCATAATATTCTCCAATAGCAAATTACTACGAACTAAGTAGTTTTTCTTTTGGACAAAAACGGATCACACTGAACTGAACTCAGGGGAAATTTATACTTGTATGGAACTTAACTAAAAGGGAATTGAATTGCAGTCCAATAGAACATGGCCTAATAGTTGGGTAAAAGAAAAGAAGTCTTGAATATGCTCTTCTAGCAGTCAAAGGATGCTTTACGCGATGGGCATAAGTCATATACAACCAAATGGGAAGGCTCAGGCTTCCTTTTCCCTTGCTAATAGAAGCAAAAATGGGTAAATATTATATACAAACGAGGTGAATATTCCAATTGTTATGTCTATACAAAAAAAGTGGACATCATGTATTGAGGAATCCATCTTTGCATTTAGCTAAGAAGATCAATCTATTTCAAAAATGAAGCTGAAAAAAAGAGGGTGCAATGCAAACAAAATTAATTTTAAATCTAAAGGAAAGAAACAATTATATAATCGAAATTAAGTTTCAATTTTCAAACCAACTCAAAAGAACATATAGTTTTAAAATTCTGATAAGATAGAAGAAAATCCAATGAATTCTAGTATTAGAAACACAATCCCAGCACATCCCAAATGTCGAAGTGGATTAGCAAAGTCATTGTACAATCTGAATGCAGTTGGCTCTAAGGAAACCCATACACGTCAAATCCAACTTGATCATCACAACTAGGAGACTGCACTAGTACATCCACAGTGCATGAAATTTTTTTAAAAAAATGCTTAAAGCTGATGGATAAATTTTTAACTCCACACAGTCTAAATAATTCCTCTCCAGATTAGACGACCCACCTAGCATGTGATTTAAGGCATGGTTGTAGCATTAACGAAAGCAAACAGTGAGAACTATAAATTGCCATAATCTAAAGCATGAAAGTAGCAAAATAGGAATTAGGAAGAAAACGTACAAGCCACAAGGTTATAGAGACACAAATAGTAATTGCATAAAATATTTCAACTTTGTAGGGAGAAATGTTCCAGGAAGGTATTGTACATGCATTATTGTTCACAAATGCATCAGATCAAGCTTATTGATAATAGGGCTGCATGCAGTTGAATCAGGCACACATAGACTTTGCTATCTTCACTGTGTAAACTGTAAACATTCATTGCATGATACTATGAATATGATTATAATGCAGTAATTGTGCTTCATTAAAATTTCTTAGGCAACTTTTCATTCATGATCAAGAACATTGGATTGAAGTAAGAAAATATAAAGAGTCCCATGTTCCATTCCCGAAATGCTTATCACTTACCTTTCCAAGGAAGATTGGCTTGAATTGAAGCATTCCAGCAATTGTCAAAAGAACAGTGGGGTCATCTGGCACAAGAGAAGCACTTGGGAGAACCTTATGGCCTCGAGAAGCATAGAATTCAAGAAATCGTCGACGCAGTGAGTCACCGCTAACAGGATTTTCCTGAATTTTATCTTCCGCCAAGTTTTCAGTCAAGGATTCTACTGACGCTGAAAAGGAACATAATACATCATATGCTTTGAAGAAAGTATCTTCAGAAAAATCTAAAAGTTGTTATATCAAGTTAACTAGGGAAACCTGCTGAACTTGTCGAACTGAACTGCTTGCCTCGAGCTCCTTTGACAAGATAAAGTCTACAGGACGAGACATTATAACAAAAAAGAGCTAAAGATCTTGTAATACAACCTGCAAATTCCTCCACATTAAGAATTGGAAACTACCACCCTTAGAACATAGCATGTACAGATAGGTTAAAAAACGAGCAGAAACCAGGGCAGAAAGACCTCTTTAGGCCCGTGTATTTTACTACCTAGTTCCATCAATTTATTGATTTCATCACCCAAATACTCACATTGACTAACATTATGTGGAGCAATGCAATGTTAAACTTGGCTCAAATGGATAAGGAATGAATACCGCAGGGCTCAATTTGTTAACACGTTGATACCACAAGATAGTAACAAATTACCAATTCAAACTTGAGCAGATGTTTACATATCTATAATGGCATAAAACCAACACATCTTGAATCCCCGATTCAAAATGGTACTTGAGTAAGAATCAACAAGTAAGAAACTAGAATTAAGAGCCAATTATTCAGTCCAAAGAACAGGAAGTCAGACTGAATTGGCCAGGAAAGAGAATATCTGGGGAAAAAAGAAGATAAAAGTGGGAGAGAAATGGAAACATACCAGAGGAGGCGGGCGAGTCGAGAATTGGCCTGGGATAAAAGGTAGAAAAGTGGAGAAGTGGATTGAGAGATTTGACGCCATGGATGGAGTGGAGAGTGTGTGGAGGAAGTTGCAGGACGCCCATTGAACTCAATCTACAAACATGAAGAGTGAGGTTTTGAAATGACGGAATTTATATGGGAAGATAAGCTTCTTCTCTACCATTGAGGCGTCCATTTTTTTACCTGTCAATTCTCACTTATATTTCAGCCCAAGCCCCGTATTTTTTAAAATAGGCAGGCTTCTACACAAAATTTGAGCTCGGCAAAGCTCACTTCTGTAAATTCATATTTTATTTAGTTTTAGTTTTAAAATTTATTTACTAAATAGTTTTATATTTATATATATTACAAGGCGTTGGATTTGTCGGAGAGCACTGTTCTTGAGCCTTTGATTCTCATAGCCGGAAAAAGATTTTGGAATGCCGTTAAAAGAGAATATTCTTAATATGTCTACCGGTGAGTTAATAGGCAGTTCTTATTGGTTCAGTGTCGGTAGGTATTCAAACTTGTACTGAAAAATTTATCATCTTGAACTTTCAAAGTGGAGCATGTGTACAGGGAGTCCAACATTTTGTGTCGGGGTCCCAATCCAACGGTCCCGAGAACTAATTCCCCTATCTTTTGACGGAAACTGTTGGATGGGACCCCACCACAAAATGGCGGACTACCAATAGTATTTCCTTTTAAAATGACTTCATAGCTCCCTTAACTATCAAAAAGTGCATCACTTAGTTCTCTGAAATCACGTTTCAGCTTCTAGTTGGTTTGACTTTTCAAAAATATCATTTTTCTGATTTTATCTCTCCGATCAGAAACTACCACGTAGCGTTCATGAAGTAAAGTGGTGCATTTTAAAGTTGAGAGAACTACAAGATCGCATTAAAAGTTCAGGGGATTATAAATTTTTTGGGACAAATTCAGGTATCTATTGATACATTAGACCATTTTTATATGACGTATGATATGTATACTTGTATATACATTGATGATTTCATATTTATAAACGCATTTAATCTATTTTGCATAGAGTATAGCACCCATTAATTGTAAATCACATATTGAAATTTTAATATGGTCATATTGTAATTAGTTAAAACCCAACCCTTTAGAATGTTAGAGATATAAATAGATAATTTATAGTTGTTATTTTTTAAAAGAAAATAAAAAAGAGAGAGACATAAAAATAATAAAAAAATTTATTATTTAGTATAATTAGAACCTGAAGGTAATTATTAATGAAAGGGTAATTGATAACTATAAAATTTTATTTCTTTGTCTTCAATTTCATTTTTAATGGAATTGAATTTGTGGAGGAGCATTTAATGTGAGCTCATATTTGTTCCTCTTCTTTCTAGTGTATGTATTTGTTTGAATTTGTATGGATGGTGATACGGGGAAAAAGGCACAAACTCCTAGATTTGTTGTTCAAACTCTTAGCTTAATTTTTTTTAAACTTCAATGTTTTTAGTTATAAATCCTTTGATGATAGCATTTTACACGGTTGTGTTTGCTTAACGTTTGTGTTGTATTCTGAGAGACAGTTTACTGTATGGGGTAAAAATTGTTTTAAAGAAACCAATTCGGGCCTCAACAAAATCTTCTTATTTAATTATACGGTTAAAGATTGATTGATATTTATTTTGATACTTGTTCTTTTCACTTTTTTTATATTTTGTAATTCAAATTACCAATACTTATATTATTGTGTTTTTCTCTTTTATAAGGAATTATATATATTCTATATATAATATGTCTGATACTTATTACACAAGAAATCGTAACCATGTATGCAAAATAGGGTTCTCGTGGCTTTCTCTCATGTTCTTGATCGATATGGCAAGAAACGAGAGACGTCTTGCATGTGAAATTGGAGAGCCGAACATCCAAATTATTTTTTTTTAATCATCACCCTTTAACGTCTGATTAAAAATTCTTGACAAAATCCTACTTGATTAGAGAAACCATAGCGGTTATTATTTCTACAATTAGTTCTGCCATTTTCGACTTCCCTTGACCAAACTGGAATTGGAATGGCCAATTTTGTAGTTCATTTGGCAATTATCTTGTCCATAAAAAAAATTTGCTGAAAGAAATTAATTATAAAAGGAATTAATTTATTTTATAATTGTGATAAACACAACTCAAGCCACTTCATTTTGACAGAATGAATTGGGCCGAGATTTTAGACATAGCTTATTCACAATAATACCAATGTACATGAAAATGGGTGGATTGGTTTTGGCTAGGGTAAGTATGTGATATCAAGGCTCATTAAAGCCTCAAGCTCATTAGAAGATCCAAAAATTACATGGGCCAAACAAATGTACACCTCGGCATCACTATGCGCCGAGACCATGTCAGCATGACATCTCGCCGAAGTATAGAACCAAATTAAATAACCTTCGGCGTTACCCACCGCCATTTCGTCGAGACATCACCCTCAGAACCCACTACTCTGACGTTTCTCTCTCCTCTGCCGCATTAAATGCATTACCAACTGACAGAGATGAATCATTTAATGCTCCGATGGCGGACAAGACCCCAAGCGGCGGGCCACATGTGTACCTCTTACAGATGGGTCCCGCATGACATCACTACACACAAATCCTATAAATGGCAAGTCTCCAACTGGAAAAAGTAAGTAATCATAAGCAAACTTTACTAAGACCCCTTTACTCTGACCATTGACAAGACCGTCGGAGGATCTTCGCCGGAAACACTTCCGGCCGAAGGTTTATTTTGCAGGATCTTTGAAGACTCGGTAAGTGGAAGACCGCCTAAGAAGGACATCAAAACTTAAGGACATCAGTATGTCTTTTAGGGGATTCATGGGATCATAAGAAAAAGGTAAAATAATTTAGATCATAAGTGTAATTTTACAAATATTATATTTTAAGTTTTGATTTTTTTCATGAAACGTTAATTTAAATTGTAATTTTTTAAAATACGTGAAACATAATAATATTCACCAATTTTTGGTTTATAGCTATTATACACGGTATAATAGTCAATATACCAGGAACATAGATTATTATATTGTTCAAATATGAAATTTGAAATTGAATCTTAATACTTTTTTATATCAAGTGATTTGAATATTTCCTTGATATTATTTATACCAAGTATAATTGTCATTATACCTGGTACAATGATTATTGTACCGGGTATAATGACTTTTGCTTTATTCAAATGTGAAATTTTAAAGTAAATCTTAACACTTTTTTATCTCCAATTATTTTAATATTTTTCAATATTGTTTGGTTGGTATAATAGTCATTATACCAAGCACAATGACATCATATGAAAATGGATTCGATGTGAAATCTGAAATTGGATTCTTTGATATTATTCATGATAATGACTATTATGCCAGGTATATTAACTATTATACCAGTTATAACGATTATTATATTATTCACATGTGAAATATAGAATTCCAACTATTTAATATTTTTTATGTTATTCATTATAATGACTAATATATTAGGTATAATATTCATTATACCTGGTATAATTATTATATCAGGCATAATAACATAATCTGAAACTGGATTTGAATAGAAATTGGAAAAGACCTAAAAATTAACACACTAATCAACAAACACAACACAATTCAAACCTATTATCTTCCATGAAAGTTAATTAAAAAATAAAAAACACAATCGTACAAAAGCTGATCAAACTAAAATCAACAAGAAAAAATGAAAATCTAAAACTCGCTAAAAAGGAACCTAAACCATACATACTAACAACTCCTTTACCAATTCCTTTAGATTTTTCATAATAGTATTTCTTCAATTCCATTAGATGTTTCACCGAAATTCAAAAAAAATCGAGTTCCAAAAAGAAAAGAAGAAAACAGAGAAAAAAGAAATTGGATGATCAAACAGATGCAACAATGGTGAAAATCGTCGATTGAAAGAACAAAAAACACTCATTCTTCAGCAAAATCAAGATTCAAAAAAAGACTAAGAAAAAAGAGAAATCAAAAGTACGCAACAACAGATCGAAAATCCGATGAAGAAATCGGAATGAGAAGAAAACGTAACAACAAATCTCAATCTAGATTGGAATTTGATGATGATATCGGAATGAGATGAAAACGCAGCAACATATTAGAAATCTGATGAAAAAATCGGAATAAGAAGAAAACGCAGCAACAAATCTCGATCTGGATTGGAAATTGAGGCTGAAATCAAAACGAGATGAAAACGCAGTAA